>BHDV01005678.1:146822-160778 GCA_005406045.1 Adoxophyes honmai | reverse complement strand
AACATTGAGAAAATATCATAGAAGCAATGAAATGCCACCGACGCATCTTTCGCACCATAGACGTCAGACCACCCCAAACTTCTGATCATCATCCCTATTGGGATATCTGAATGTACAGTCACGAACCGGGATTGTTGAGCCACTTGCCACTGTTCGCAGTCTAGACGTGTAATCAATGACCGATGTGACCGACTAGATGTTAGCTATTGGATTAGTATTACACGACCAAGTTGCAAACATAGGTAAATGGCTCGACAATCCCTATTCGCGACGGTACGTATAGCTCCCTAGTGCGACCTACGGTCGAATAGCCGTACTAAAATGATCCTACATACCGCTAACGGAGTTTCGACGTTCGGTTGCATAAATACAACTTCCAACTTCCTCTCTGTGGACTTCGGTCCCCAGGCATAACATCTGCTTGGAGAGAGATCTCTCTATTGGAGTCTATTCCGATTATGTATGGTTTTCAAAACACTTTTAATTATGTTTGGGGGCGTCCATAAATTACGTGAGGTGTTTTTTTCAGTTTTCTTACCCTCCCACCCCCCTCGGTGAGATGTCGTGAGATTTTATTCAACCCCCTCCCCCACCCCCCAAATCTCACGTGAGATTTTTCAAAATGTTATTGTAAAAAGAAAAAAAGAAAATAAAGACGTAACTTTAAAAAAACTTAAATTTTCTTCGTTCGGATACACTCATGAAGTGTCAAATATAAAGCGCCATCCACATACCTACTCACTTCGCTTTTTAAGACCTTAGGCATCTGGATTAAATGGACCAAAATAGTAGTTTTTTTGTTTGTTTGAAACAAGAAAAAAATTGCGTGATATTTGCCGTGACCCCCCCTCCCCCCAACGTGAGATTAGGTGATATTTGACTCGACCCCCTCCCCCCCTAAAACACCTCATGTAATTTATGGACGCCCCCTTTTCCGCGACTCAATTTTAGATTCAAGGTCACTTAATAAACATTATTATGGTATTAATAATTAATAAAATGTAATCCGATATCGAAACTAGGTAAATAACGTTAACGTCGAATTGATTACCTTGAGGTGGCGAGTACAGTTCGCGATGTTTGTCATATTGATAATCATACACCGGTTTCGCGGGGGCAAAAATGTACCAGTGCTAGTGATTAATTAAAAATCGACTAAGTTTATCGACATTGATTAAAATATTTTTTAACCATTATTATCATAATTTTTGCCGTGTGGCATCGGGATAGAATAACACCTCTCCATTTCTTCCGTGGATGTCGTAAGAGGACCTGTCAATATTCTACCTCTTCTATCTTTGCAAACCTTAAACTATGCTAGAAGTGGCTGCGAAGCGTGATATAGTCATAGTAATAGTTTTGTCTATGTCACGTTTCGTGTGCTCTGCCTACCCCATTTGGGAACACAGGCGTGATTGTATTTATGATGTACTAGCTTTCCGCCCGCGGCTTCGCCCGCGTGGAACTGGGTTATATTGCGGCATAAAGCACAACTATAAGAAAACTTCTTGTTTCAAACGACACACAGCGCCATTGATCTATCATCTATCGATCTGTCATCGATTGATATCGATCGATATCGATCTATCATCGATCGATATCGATCTATCAAACAAACTATATTTTTGTTTTCCCTCGGGAACATCATTTTTTTCCGGGATAAAAAGTACCCTATTATTTAATCCGGACTTCTATCTTTATGTTTGCAAAATTTCAAAGCAATCGGTTCAGTAGTTACGGCGTGAAAGCGGAACAAACAAACAAACAAACTCACTTTCTGACTTATTATAATATTAGTCAGGAAGTAAGGATGTTAATATGCATTTTGTGGTATGTTTTTGTTTCACTGAGTAGATGTTTCTTGCTGACTGTACGCCGTACGTAAACATGCGTACGCGCACCTGTAACAACACTGCGCATGTGACTGCCTGCGTACGCAGAAAATCGATTAATTGTGTCAATAATACGATGAGAAACATGCAGGCTATTGTACAGTCGCGAATGTACCAATGTTCGTAACTTGGTCGTGTAATACTAATCCAATAGCTGACATCTAGTCGGTCACATCGGTCATTGATACATGCATACATATTCTCACGCCTGTATTCCCAAGAGAGGTAGGTAGAGTACATGAATTCAAAAATCCAGTGCCACGTTTAGCAATTTCAGGCTCATTGATTACACGTCTAAATTGCGAACAGTGCCAAGTGGCTCAACAATCCCGGTTCGCGACTGTCCTAAAAGCCAGTTATGTTATACTGTAACGTATACTATGGGTTATTTTTTAACATACAATCACGCCTATGTTCCCAAAAGGGGTAGGCAGAGCACACGAAACATGACATAGACAAAGCGATGACTATTTCACGCCCTTGCAGCCACTTCTGGAATAAGTTTAGGTTTAAGAGGATAGGAGTCGCACCACTTCTCCATACAAACGTAGTCCCCTGTTTTCTCCGTGAATAATGACATTAGAGCAAATTTTTTTTTTACATTATATTTGTATCTGTTGTGGCTATGCCCCTACGATTTGCTTTTATCGATACCTATTCTTAATAAAAAAAAAATAAAAAAAAATTGAAAATCGATAAAAGCAAATCGTAGGGGCATAGCCACATCAGATATTTGTACCTACAAATATAATGTAAAAAAAAATTTTGCTCTAATGTCATTATTCACGGAGAAAACACGGGACTACGTTTGTATGGAGAAGTGGCGCGACTCCTGTCCTCTTAAGAACAGATAGAAGAGGTATAATAGTGACAGGATGCTGGCCTGTCGGCTCAAGCATACCTTAAACCTATTTCCTTAGTTGACTCGTACGACATTCACTGAAGAAACGACGAGGTGTTGATTCAAACTCACACCACATAGAACAAACAAAAAAGAATTGTATCACAAAAGTGGATTACAAAAAACATTGTTCAACTTCTAAAAACACTAATTAATTATTATCATTATAGTGTAATTAGAACTTACATGAACAATAATTGTAATTAGATGTTTGGTGTATTACATAAGTTTAGCGAGCTTGTGTTAAACCGCAATTTTGGGGTTCCGTATTCGTCATTATGTAATAAAAATGTTAGTAAATAAATAAGTAACTATTTGGTAAATTTTTGCTGGTGTTGCTTGTCATTTGCAATTTTGATAGGTATGGTGTGGTGCCGGGTTAGAATAGCATCTCCCCCTTTCTTCCCGTGGGTGTCGTAGGTCGACTCTGGGAAAGGATCAGTAGTAGTAGGATAGTTTCGGCCCTGCGTGGATTATCAGTGAGGCTAACTACACAGCTGCCTGAGAGACCCGTACGGGCGGTTTCTACGGGCGCCAGGAGCTGGAGCACAAATGAGGAGCTAGAGCAGTGATTCCCAAAGTGGTCCAGGTGGACCCCCAGGGGTCCACGGGAGATTCGACGGGGGTCCACGCTGGTGCTGGGAAAAATTTGCATACTTAGGAATTTGATACAAATGTAGCAGCAGGGGGTCCACCAAACCCAATAAAAGTTTGGAAGGGGTCTATGAGTAAAAAAGTTTGGGAACCTCTGAGCTAGAGCATCGCTTCACAGTGACCCCGGTTGGTGCACACGAGACCCGTACCGGGTCGCTGTGAAACGATGCTCTAGTTCCTCATTTGTGCTCTCGTTACAGCCCGTACGGGTTTCCCGGACAGCAGTGAAATCAGCCTCAGTCAGTCAGCTTCTACTTTTACACATAAAGATACTTATGAAAAATCGATAAGTAAACTTATATCGCGCAATCCTAGACAACGAACCAACCACGGTCGGTACACCGACAACTTAGGATCTGTTTGAACAAACAGAGCTTAAAATGAAACAAAAGGTCATAAAACTTCCTCTCTTAAACTCTGACGCCATCTTGAAAAAAAACTCGCGACCAAACAAGGAAACAGCGTGTAAACACAAAGGTCCGACAATATTTGCGGCTCGCGAGGACGAAGGTTGGCACTTGGCACTTCCTGGGAAGACCATAGCCATTTATGAGATGATTATACACAGTTGTATGAGGAAAGGTAGCCAAGAAATATTAAAGTACGTAGGGTCAAAGTCACGCGAGTCTTGTATGAATACTTATTTATAGTCACAGTCGACGACAAAGATTATAAGGAGAACCAACCCAACGAATGACATTTTCGCTACGAGCTTTTTATTGTACTTTTGTCAACTGCACTTTATACATAAGTATGAAGCGCCCCAGCGCAACATGCATCGATTAGCCGAACTAAACGATCCTACGAGTCGAAACTTCGTTTGCATAAATACAACATGCTTCCAACTTCCTCTCTGTGGATTTCGGTCCCCAGGCATGACATCTGCCTGGAGAGAGATCTCTCTATTGGAGTGTTCCCCACAAGTACCATCGCGAACAGGGATTGTTGAGCCACTTACCTATGTTTGTAACTTGGTCGTGTAATACTAATCCAATAGCTGACATCTAGTCGGTCACATCGGTCATTGATTACACGTCTAAATTGCGAACAGTGGCAAATGGCTCAACAATCCCGGTTCGTGACTGTACTTACCCGAACAGATATGCATCTACACATCGAGACGTTAAAGAAGTAGGTATTAGGTGTATGAAAGATTGGATTTACAAGGCTGCAAATGAAGGTTTTGTTGTAAACCGCAGTGTTAATAAACAAAATACAAGGATTTGAACTATGAACTGACGTGTCTTATTCAAAGTTAATTCTTTATTTAGTTACTAGCTCGTACCTATTGGGATTTTTTAAAGTGCCACCATTTTTAAGCTTACAATACATACATACATAACGCATGTATGTATTCCCAAATGGGGTAGGCAGCATGACCATTTTACTTCCCGTATCGATTTCTGGAATATTTTGATTAAGAGATTACTGTAGTGCCAGGTTGCTATGCTAACCTATCGCCTAAAATATACCTCAACCTATTTCCTCAGTCACCTCTTATGACGTCCACGGAAGAAATGAAAAGGTGTTATTCTAAAACCGACCCCACACAGGGAATTAGTGCACGTGTGAGAAATTGAGGACTATATTTTTTTAACCCCCGACGCAAAAACGATATGGTGTTATAAGTTTGACGTGTCGGTGTGTGTGTGTGTGTGTGTGTGTGTGTGTGTAAATGTGTATGTGTCTGTCTGTGGCATCGTAGCTCCCAAACGGATGATCCGATTTTAATGCGGTTTTTTTTTGTTTGAAAGTTATATTAGTCGAGAGTGTTCTTAGCTATGTTTGCTGGAAATTGGTTCAAGTCTTCAAGGTTATCAGGTCATTTGTTAGGTGTGATAAGAATGTTTCACGTTCAGTAAATCCATCGAGTTGGGGCTCGTCGGGGTTTTTTTTATATTTTTAATTAATGTTGGTTATTATGTTTGGTAGGGTCCGTATTTATATGTATGAAGTACCTGCTAACTTTTTATACAAATTGAGATAAAAATAAACGTATTTTTCATACATATAATGGCCCGTCTACGTCACAGCGCAATGTTGTATTAGTTTAGTCGACAAATTTCCGTTCAAACAATAAATAGTGGTCGTTCAAATATATTACAGCAAACATGTATTTTTTTCAATGTCACCGATGTTATTGTCAAACTGTCACTTTTGGCGAATGACAGCCGGAGTTCGTAACCATGTCAAAACGGGGTCGCAGTTCAAAAGTTAAATATACTTATTACGTAATATCAGTCTGTAATTTTTTTTATGAAAATGGCAGCTGATTTTTGCCAACCTTCAAGTAATTTATCTGTTGTATTGTTTTACCGTCTAAAATTAACCATCCTGATTTTTATTGAGAATGTAACTTATCCGCGTGGTTGGGAATAACAGTAATAACACCTCTCCATTTCTTCCGTGGTTGTCGTAAATATACAATATTGAACTTCATGGTGAAGGTTGTCCTATAATGCGAAAAAAATATGAAGGCGGTCAACCTGTTAAACATCCAGATTCCCGTCCCTGACTGTACCTTAATTTCTAAAAAATATACTAGAAGTGGCTGCGAATCGTGAAATAGTCAAAATTGTATCTATAGGGTCAAACCTAAGTTGGGAATAGAAATGTCTCATCTACTGTTTAATTTTAGCTAAAACTTGTGGACATAAGAACAGTCAAAAATATAAACGTTGTTTGTTATTGCTATATTAAACTATCGTCAAACACACTAAGATTGCACGTTCAATCTCCTTGTAAAAAATACCTACAGTGAGACAAATTCAAAAGTCATTTAAGTCATAACATTACGCTAAAGTTTGTTTTCTTCTTGTGTTAATGCAATAAGTTAGCCTTAAAATCGAACATTGAAAACTATAATATTTAAGGTAGGTAAACGTCCCGGTGCTCGACACTGACCCAATACTTGGCACTTGCAACCCTATGTCATAGTAAGACAGGTGACAGACGGAATGTCATCTATTGGGCGTTGATGCGTTGAGCATTGGTAGTTTTGCCTTATCTGTTCATGACATGTTTCATCTGGTAAGTTGTAGCTAACCCCAGTTGAGAAAACAGGAGTATGTTTTTACCAAAAGTTTTGGTCCAAAACCATTGCATGCCTACATGATCTGAACCTATGTGTTCGTGTGGCACTAACGCTTCATGCAAATAAAGACACTAAGGGCGCGTTCCACATGGCGCCCACAACGATTGTATCGCCCACTTCAGCGTTCCCCTTGGCGCCCGTGGTCGTTGTGGGCGAATCGTTCGACGTCACAGATGACGTCATTGCTCGCGACGTGCGCCCACTTCGCCCGCAAAATGTAGGTGGGTGGGCTTTCACTTAAACGTCACCTGTCACGTGACGCATGTCATCAGATTTTGATGAATTTGCCGAATCTCATTCGTTTTGCGAAAAATGCTACCATAAATTAACGGGAATCCCTGTTTAATTAAATCTTGCTCCAATCCATGCGAAATATCTACTAACAACCCCCAAAGCTGCAAGTTTTCTCTATGCCGCCATATTGGAAGCCCACGTCCACTTGAAACACTGGCCCACAACGCCCGCGGCGTTTTTTCACAAGTGGAATGGTAAATTCTGCGGTCGTGGGCGAGGGCGTTGTGGGCCCCAGGTGGAACGCGCCCTATAATATATGCAGGTGACGAATACGCAGACAGTTTCTCAGAAGCGGGTTTAAAGTCCGTCCGAGGTACGATTACTTCGTGCACTTGCCTATCAGTTGGTAGTTCATTCGTGAATGAACGAAGTGGTCAAATGACCACGGTATCATCCAACCTATTGACTGACCCACCATAGAACCTATTTACGTTGAATGTTATGTCGTTGCATTTACCCGTGTGGTGTCGGGTCTAGAATAGCACCTCTCCATTTCTTCCGCGGATGTCGTAAGAGGCGACTAAGGAAATAGGTTTAGATAATGCTTTAAGCGACAGGCCAGACACCAGTCACTATTAAAACCTCTTTCATCTGTTTTCAAACCTAAAATCGTGCCAGAAGCGGCTGCGAAGCGTGAAATAGTCATAATCACGGTTTTGCCTATGTCACGTTTCGTGTGCTCTGCCTACCCCATTTGGAAATATAGGCGTGATTGTATGTATGGATTATTCGATATTAATTCTTTGTATGATGAACGGATAGTTCAATGAAAAGTTAACCGATGAATCGTCTCATTAGACCTAATGAATTTCGATGAAAAGTAGATTTATTAAATGACGTTGCGTTACACCGTCAGATTGAAAGAATGTGTTGTTAAGTTATTTAATTAGTGTTAACTAATTAAGTAACGGAATTATTACGACAGTGTTTCAATTGCTCATCAGTTCTGTTGTTTACGTGGGTTTGAGAAATAGTTTTTAGTTGCGGTCAGGAAGGTTGTAATATCTTTGTTTTATGTTTTGGCTCGCAAACTAACGACCACATATTAGTATGACGCGTTTTAAACTAAATAAAGTTTGTCATCAGCCAAGTGACGTTTATTACGCACTAGCTTTTGCCCGCGGCTCCGCTCGCGTTAAATTCGGGGTATCGCAGAAGAGATAGCACACATACCAATTTTATAGCTTTCTACATTGAAAACTTCCACCCCTCACTTTAGGGAAAATGGGGGGTTTTGAAGAGACAAAATGTAGCCTATGTCACTCTCCATGCCCTAAACTATCTCTACCTAAAAAATCACGTCAATCCATCGCTCCGTTTAGCCTTGAAAGACGGACAAACAAACAAACACACTTTTACATTTATATATTGGTACGGATTAAAGTTTTTTTTTATTCAAAATTTTATTGCACATTTTTACACATATCAAAGCGAGTTTGTACGCATTAAAGATATCAACGCGCGTCTGTCTTTTGTAAGAAAACCACAAATCATATAATTACAATGGGAAACACATTGTGACTACTAAAATGACATTGCCGGTAGTGCCTGTTTTTGCAATTCAAAAATAGTGATGTGCGCGGAGTTGGAAAGCTAACGATAAATGAAATTAAGTGCAGATTTTTACATACATTTTTTCGTACATGTATCACGCCTTGTACAGTCAAGGACATTGAGTACTGTGCCACTTTGTACCTTTTCACAAGAAATGTCACTGTGACATACCATACTTTCTACTAATCAAAGCAATATGAAACTCACTATGAAAAGGTTCAAAGTGGCACAGGTATCAATTTCCTTGACTGTACCTACCTAATCCTAAATAGGGTTGGTAGTGTACATAGACGCAACCATGGGTTTACCCATCATATTCTATAGCCTATAGCCACTGCTAGCATATTTGATTTCATGTAGTGTCGGGTTTAATTAATTTCTTCCGTGGATGTCGTGAAAGGCGACTAGTAGCTAATAGTTTAAGGTGTGTTTTAAGCGATAGGCTTGCAGATTTGTGTAGGCAAGTTCTCGAATAAAATAACCTGTATTTTTTTTATGTGATTAATTATGATACAGTTTTTTTTTTTATATGACATGGTCGAAGTATTTATATCCAGGGTGCAAACAATCATTTTTGACTGTTTCGGGAACACATTTTGGTAAATGACAAGTTGATATAATTTACAGTTGACAGAAATAGACTTGCTTTCAACCTTGAAGCTGGAAAAATTCTTCTAACCTAAATGGACAGACGCCATATACCTACATTATGTAACAAAAATTATGTTTATTATGTTTGTATGCCACTGCCAATCTTTAGAGCGCTATACAAACCCCGTCCTAGAAAGCACCCAATTCCAATTATTTGCATAATGTCGGCTCAGCAAAAAAGCTTTTCGTAATGTCAAAAGTATTTTCCACGCCACAGAGCCGGCAAATGGCCTTTGTTGCGTAAACTCGATAGATACCTCGTCGAAAACGTCGATACAAAACATTGTTCGAATCGTCAGTCACTCTTGCGCCGCCGGAGCGTTGTCATGGCGTGATTCCACCAACCGACGCTCCCCAATTTTGAATTTCGACCAATCAAATTCTCTGAACCCTTGCTTGTTTCAAACCCGCGGAGTGTTCCATATTTGAATTTATTTTTTAATCGCGACGCGTCAGGTCAGTGTTGTGATTGTTTTCTTCGATATCGTTTTCGGCCAGTGTCTTGAAAGTTCTAGTTTTTTTTTCGAAGCCCTGTTTTTGGCCAGTGTTTTTTGTGTGGATTTTGGAAGTTTTTCTTTTCAAAATGGCTTTGCATGCTACGTTGAAGAAGTATGTGGAATTGGCAAGGAGCGACAGAACAATTCGTGAGTTCATTTCCTTTGTTTTAAGAATTGTTATTATGGATAAGTTGTTTCATGATTTCTAATAGTTTTTAGTTACTGTGTATTTTTGTATGGTGGCTGGAAGGCCTGAAAATGAACATTTTTCTTTCTTTCAAATATGAAACTGAAATGATCTGATGGTGGATCTCAAAGATAATAACAATTAACAATAAAGAAAGAAATATCACTGTCTCAAATTAAGCAATTGAATGCCTCTGCTATGAGTAGACAACGGATAAACTTACATACTTAGATATAAACTTCCAAGACTCGAGAGCAAACATTCGTATTCATCCTGACAGGGAATCGAACCCGGGACCTTAAGTTTCACAGTCAGGCGCGTTATATTTATTGTAACATTCGTAATTAATGATACGGTATGCAAGGTCTCCACAACTCCGATTACAACAGATAGTTATCTTTTATGACCGGCAACGCATAAGCGATCTGGCGTCGCGTTGCGTGCGTTCACAGGATGCGGCTATTGCGTGCGCGCAGGCTTAGATAGAGTACATTTGAATTTATAGTTTTGTAATTCAAGTTATAAAAGAGGGTGGTTGTAAATTCAAAAACTGTGGGTCCATCTGTATATCCATGGCACTGTGGTTTATAGAAGTGGGTCGAATCGGAAGTGGATCGATTTGGGATTGCTTTTTGAAAATATATTTATTTGTTTTATTATTATTGGAAAACAAAGATACAGAAAATAGTATTATGTGACAACATACATACATACATTCACGCTTGTGTTCCCAAATGGGGTAGGTAGAACACACAAAACGTAACAGACAAAATCATGACTAAACTATATCACAATTTGTAGCGACTCCGAGGAAAAATTTTGGTTTGAAAACAGATGGAAGAGGTATAACAGTGACAATGACAAGTTGCTAGCCTGTCACCTAATGTAACATGTACTTAAGTACCTACCACAAACGTTTACTTGTAAGTAAAATCTTGAAAAAACTGGGATAGAGTTGATTTTCTTTCAATAGCAGAACTTTATAGTTAAGAGGGCTTGAAGTTATTTGATAATTAAAATTTAATAAAATCTTAAATAGTTAATAGTATTTATATCAAGACAAGTTAAGTAATGGAATTGGCCATTAATTAAATATCTTAAACGCTTTAGGCCGGCCACATACATTCGGAATTTTTCCGTTCGGAATCCCGAATCGGAAAATCGAACGCAGTCAATCCATACAAAATCTATGGACCGCCACACACATTCGCAAGCTTTCCGTTCGGAATTCCGAACGGAATTTTTCCGAATGTGTGTGGCGGACGTGGCGGTCCATTGATTTTGTATGGATTGACTGCGTTCGGAAAGTCTGATTCGGGATTCCGAACGGAAAAAATCCGAATGTATGTGGCCGGCCTTAGTGCTATTACTGCGCGTGATTTTACAGCGCTCCCAGCGGTCTCTTATGGAAGTAAAATGTAAACGATTCTGAAACCTTTTCAAGAGTAACTAGGTACCAGAATTGAGAATTTGTAACGAGTATCTTAAATTAAATGCCTTGAAAGTGTTCTCGCCTAGCTTATAGCAAAAACAACTAGGACGTCCCATGACCAATTCGGGGACATTATAGAAACAGATCAGGTCAAGAGTACCCGAAACCGACGAGCATAGGGCCGGCCACATACATTCGGAAAAATTCCGTTTCGGAATCTCGAATCGGAAAATCGAACGCAATCAATCCAAACAAACCTATGGACCAGCCACATACAGACGGAAGCTTTCGGAACGGAATTTTTACGAATGTGTGTGGCTGGTCCATTGATGTCGTATGGATTTAGTGCGTTCGGACAGTCCGATTCGGACAGTCCGATTCGGGATTCCGAATCGAGATTCCGAAACGGAATTCCGTATGTATGTGGCCGGCCTAATTATGAACGTTGATGGAGCAAAAGATGTATGTCAGGATCGCGGAAAGTGTAACAAAGTGGTCTCTACCTACTCCTGTGGGAAAGAGGCGTGACGGTATGTATGTATGGTAAAAATAGGTATGGATCATAGAGGACAGAACCTATAGAGTACTAATGTCATTGAATTTGTTCGAACACGATTCCGCCAAAGCATGGCGGCGTTTGCTGTGCTCTCATTGGCCGGCCCAAGATCGCGCGTAACGCAGTGGCTTTTTCCTCTATGGTTATTGGCTCTTTAAAGTTTCTGTGACAGTTTGTAAGTTGAAATAAACTGACGGTTTGCGGAACTGGGTGGCCATCATTGTTTCTCTAGTTGGTCTGTCCTCTATGGTTTGGATATACAGACGTGATTTATGACTTTCTATGTTATTCGTGAACATAGACGTCATGATGCCTGATTTTTGCCAGCTCTCGGTTTTTCCGAGTTCGTCCTATACTTACGTGTTATTGTGTGTTGACACGGCTAGTACGTGTGCTACGATAATTGTTGAGCCAAGATGTTTAGAGCACGTCGCTTGGCGACCTTGAGGAATGCACGGATTCATACATACATACATACATACATACATACATACGTGATAGCCCAGCGGTTCGACCTGTGGCCTCTCAAGCAGAGGGTCGTGGGTTCAAACCCCGGGCTCGCACCTCTGAATTTTTCGGAATTTATGTGCGATATCGAATTTGATATTTATCATGAGCTATTCGGTGAAGGAAAACATCGTGAGGAAACCTACACACAGCGACGAAGTAATTCAACGTTGTGTGTGAAGTTCCCAATCCGCACTGGGCCCGCGTGGGAACTATAGCCTAAGCCCTCTCATACTGAGAGGAGGCCTGTGCCCTGCAGTGGGATGTATATAGGCTGATGATGATGATGATGACATACATACATACATACATACATACCTACATCATGCCTGTGTTCCCAAATGGGGTAGGTAAACACACAAAACGTTACATAGGCACAACCGTGACTCTTTCACGCTGCGTGGCCACTTGTAGGATATCTTTTAGGCCCAGCAGACGACAGACTTTTTGTGCGATCGAGCCTACGGCGCACAAAAAGTCTGCGTGGATTGTATGCATTGTGCGCCTGACTTTTTGCGTGTCGTGTGCGTTACTGCATATAATTCCATAGGTTGTATTTTCACAGACTAGAAAGTCCGTCGCGGATTATCTGTCGTCCCCGCAGGGCCTTAGGTTTAAGTCGACAGGTATAATAGTGTAGCGCCCCAGCGCCACATGCGTCGAACAGCCGAACTAAACGGTTCTACATCGCGCTAACGAAGTTTCGACGAACGGTTGCCTAAATAAAACTTCCAACTTCCTCTCTGTGGAATTCGGTCCCCAGGCATAACATCTGCCTGGAGAGAGATCTCTCTATTGGAGTCTTTCCCACAACAGTATAGTGACAGGTTGCTATATGTGATCAACTTAAGTAAGTCACCTGTTGTATTTGTTTGTAATGTGTGCGAATAGACAACATATTTTTAAAATTTGTAATATATCGTATGGTTTGCAAACTCATTACTTATTTGTTTATCTTTCAATTTTGATTATTCTTACAGCGCTATTGTGTAACACACCAAAAATCTAGCGTTTTTAATTTGACAGTTGAAGCCAAAAATCGCTTTGAAATTGAAACATTTCAAAGGGAACTGACACTGAAACTGTCAATTTAAAAACGATGTAGATTTTTGGTGTGTTAGACAATAGCGCTCCTGTCCATCTATGATTGACAAGACTGTCACAACAAGATATAAATAGCTGTCAATATAGAGTAATTGTCTTCGTATTTTTTGCGTCGTTCACTGCAAACTGTACACAACTACATACAACAGGTGACTTACTTAAGTTTTTCATCTATAGCCTGTCGCCTAAAATATGCCTCTGTTATTTCCCCGAGTAGTTGCGGGATAGAATAACACCTCTCCATTTCTTCCGTGAATGTCGTAAGAGGCGACTAAGGAAATAGGTTTAGGTATGCTCTGGGCGTCAGGCTAGCAGCCTGTCACTATTCTACCTCTTCCATCTTTGCAGACCTAAAACTATGCTAGAAGTGGATAAGAATCGTGATATAGTCATAATCATGGTTTTGTCTATGGCACGTTTCGTGAGCTCTGACTACCCCTTTTGAGAACCTAGGCGTGATTGTATGTATGTATGTATGTATAACTAGCTTTTGCCCGCGGCTCCGCTCGCGTTAAATTCGGGGTATCACAGAAGAGATAGCACGCAATACAATTTATAGCTTTCTACATTGAAAACTTCCACCCCTCATTTTAGGAAAATGGGGGGGTTTTGAAGAGACAAAAAGTAGCCTAT
>BHDV01005678.1:122968-142428 GCA_005406045.1 Adoxophyes honmai | reverse complement strand
GGCCTGTGTATGAAATTAACTTTATATCATGAATTAATTATAGGGAATATGCATTATAATGCAATATACCCAAAGTATCAACGTTTGGGCTTTTAATGCTTTGTCGTAACAAGTCATTTGACTAAACGTTTATTGTCTGTTTGTTTTTCGTAATATAACATTTGCTAAAAGACTAAATGCCTGAATGTCATTTTTCGTAGTGATATTCTGCTGAACAAAAATTTGGTCAAATGAAAATTTGCGTATCGATTTTATGCGAAAGATTGCATTGGCACATAAACCATTTGGGAAAATCTGTTTGGGTAATGAAATTTGACGAAAATATTTTTGGTAAAACGACAGGATCCCCTCCTGGCCCTCCTCTGATCCAAAGTCCGGAACCATGACTCATCATTACGACCCTCCACAATCGCTTTCCGCCATTTACTCCGATCCGCTGCGAGCGTCTCCCATTCGCGATGGTCAGTGTTAAACTTTTTCATGTCACGTTTAGCGCAATCCTTGAAGCGGAGCAATGGTCTGCCCACTCGCCTTTTTGCTTCCGCAACAGCAGCCAACATGACACGACGTGCCACACAGCAACAGATAAAATAAACCGGCCAAGTGCGAGTCGGACTCGCGCACGAAGGGTTCCGTACCAAAAACTGCAAAAAATCAGAATTTTTGTATGGGAGCCCCCCTTAAATACTAATTTTATTTTAATTTAATTTTTTTTTTTTAAAGTAGATATTTAATTAAATATTCTGTGAGCATTTCAAGTATTTAGCTGTCACAGTTATTTAAATAGACCCAAAATAGCAAAAAAAACACGTTTTTTCTATGGGAGCCCCCCTTAATTATTATTATTATTTTAATTTTAGTATTTGTTGTTATAGCGGCAACAGAAATACATCATCTGTGAAAATTTCAACTCTCTAGCTGTTACGGTTCGTGAGATACAGCCTGGTGACAGACAGACAGACAGACAGACAGACAGACAGACAGACAGCGAAGTCTCAGTAATAGGGTCCCGTTTTTATCCTTTGGGTACGGAACCCTAAAAAGTGTGTCCAGTCTTAAAGCGTGACATAACCATCATTAAACAAATGTTGCCATATTAAAAACGGCTCGGTTAATTTCGTTTTCGTCGCTTGCAACACCGCGTTGCGGGTCAGCCGGGCAACACCGCTAGATGTGGTTTTTAGGGTTCCGTACCCAAAGGGTAAAAACGGGACCCTATTACTGAGACTTCGCTGTCTGTCTGTCTGTCACCAGGCTGTATCTCACGAGCCGTGACAGCTAGAGAGTTGAAATTTTCACAGATGATGTTCTGTTGCCGCTATAACAACAAATACTAAAATCAAAATAGTAATAATAGTTAAGGGGGCACCCACAGAAAAAACGTGTTTGTTAGGCTCTTTTGGTACGGTACCCTTCGTGCGCGAGTCCGACTCGCACTTGGCCGGTTTTTTGCCAAATGTTATAACACTCGACAATGAGTCGACGGCGCTGTGATTTAACAGCAGCATGTAAACTGGGACACGGCAACAATGGTACACTTTTTAACGAGTGCGGTTAGGTTAGATGTGCAATACTAGTCCGATTTGAAAGTGTAAGTCGATAATGGATTATTACTTGTACTTAGTGAATCTTTAGTGTCAAGTTAAGCGGAAATGTCAAAAATGTATGTGAACATTGACAAAAGAGAGGTGTTAGGCCCTGCGCAGACGACAGACTATCCGCGACGGACTTTTTAGTCTGTGAAAATAGAACTTATGCAATTATATGCAGTAACGCACACGACGCGCAAAAAGTCCGGCGCACAATGCATACAATTCATGCAGACTTTTTGTGCGCCGCAGACTCGATCGCACTAAAAGTGTGTCGTCTGCGCTGCACCTAGGTATTTGGGAGTGTGACTTAGCCATGTAATGTTTAGTTCGCTCTACCTAATGCCGTTAGGGATACCGGCGTGATGTGTTATTTACGCATGCAATATTTTGATATTAACGCATAGCAGAATGTAGCAATTACCTGCTTGCCACATGTATCATAATCGACTATTATGTCGCAACTGATGCTCTGACGACGTCGTAACGCGATCATTTGTTTCCTACCCTTTTTAGGGTTCCGTACCCAAATGGCCAATCGGAACCCTTAGATTCGTCATGTTTGTCCGCCCGTACGTCACAGCCATTTTTTTTTCAAAATAAATAAGAACTGTACTGTTTAAACTGCGTAATTAGATGTATTCTAGGAACCGCATAGAAGTTCAACACAAAAAATAGAAAAACAAAAAGTTTGGCTGGTCCCCATACTTAAAACTGAAACTAAAAAAAATCGTTGAACCCACACGGGTGATTGCGCGAAAGACACTTTCAAGTGGGAAAATGTGCCCTAATTTATTAAAGAAGAGAATGATAAAACTAAAAAAATATCATGTAAAATTAACGTACAAAATAAATGTCCACTGAAAATGTTTGGATGAAATCTAGTTATACCTTATCGGTTTAGGTAGTTAAAACAATGTAAACAATCTTGACGTGTCTTTTTATTTAAACGTACACTTTATAAATCGAAATCTTTACATTTTACAATTTAGGTATGAAAAAATCGTTTACTTTCATAATTGAATTGTATAGTGTAACGATTTTCATTTTTAGACTGTGCATTTCAACAAAAAGACATGTCAAGATTGTTTATATTGTTTTAACTACCTAAACAAACAAGGTATAGTTGGATTTTTTAAACTTAATAAACCTCAATTTACCTTTCATTAACCTAGCCAATGGCACGAAACCCTTCGTACAGTCCGACTCGCACTTGGCCGGTTTTTTAGAACGAGCTACAATTTCAACCGCGAAAATTGTGTTCTTGCGTGTGTAAGGAATGAGTCCGAATGTGTTTTGGAATATAACAGTTTACGTGTACAGTCACGAACCGGGATTGTTGAGCCACTTGCCACTGTTCGCAATTTAGACGTGTAATCAATGACCGATGTGACAGACTAGATGTCAGCTATTGGATTAGTATTACACGACCAAGTTACAAACATAGGTAAGTGGCTCAACAATCCCTGTTCGCGATGGTACATTTGCGGTCGTAGGTCGGTTACATAACTGTTACGACTAGTTCATTCATAAATTGCATTTTAAAGCGAAATAGTGTCAATGCCATCTTAGATGTTGTGTCCATTATTCAACTTGATACAGTTATTTAACTTATTTATCACTGACTTGATTATGTAGGTGTGCAATTTTGATTATTGCATATTTGCATTATTTGCTTTTATAGGTACTCCGTTTATTTTAAGATATGAAATTGAACTGCTAAAACCTAAAATATTTTTAAGTAATCTCAAGGCATCGCCGCAGATACTGATACCGTTTGTATTGAAAACATGACAAATAGTAATAAGTGTTACTGAACTAATGATTTCCATTTTTACCTTTGGATTCCTGAGAATAAATCAAGTTTATCCGTTAAATTTCTAATCTTAAGATAAACAAAGCATAATTATTATGTGTAGTTCATTTCGAGCGTTATTGCATATTTATCTACAACACGTTTGATTACTCATATTTTCGCTATTTTGCACTATTTTTGGAAAGGAAATATGTCGTACTGTCGAGTTAAATCGGTAAATGTAGACCGATATTTTTGTGTGAGACACAAAATTTTCTCCAAATTCACATCTAGAATTAATGTGTACTTTTTACACGATATAAATAAAGTTGCAAACGTTATAGTAATTGTTAATTTACACTCAGTTCTACATAATTTATGTTGATTTTACAACAACAAAAAATAAAGATTTATATTTTGTACTATACTATATTTTGCATACTTTGACATTTTATGCATATTTAATGCATTGTTGTGCATATTTGCATACATATTGCGAGCTTTCTATGTTGCATCCGGCGTCTAGTTATTTATAATAGGTACAGTCAGGGAATCTGAATATTTAGCAGGTTTAACCGCCTTCATAATTTGTTCGCATTATAGGACAAACTTCACCATGCAGTTCAATATTGAGTATTTATGTCATGCAACTGGCTGGAAATAGTAATAAGGCTAATTTTAGAAGTATCTCAACCTGCTAAACATCCAATTTCTCTGACTGTACACGAGTTTAAAAGCCGTGGTAGCCCAGCGGTTTGACCTGTGGCCTCATGAATTTCCTAGGAAAATAAACTTACAGATTTTGTTATTTTCCGGTGACATTTGCAATTGCATGTAATTTGACATTGTGCGTATGTGCAGGGTTCGTGCTGGCGTCGGCGGTGGTGCTGCTGCTGGCGGGCATCATCTGCGCCATCTTCCTCGGGTCCTGGGTGCGGTTGTTCATAGACCATGTGAGTACAAAAATAAAAAATAAAAAAGGAGGACTTACAAAGCACAACAAAAGGTAATGTCAAGGACAAGGTTTAATTTGAGCCACCATAAAACCTTTTCAAAGAATAATTTTAAACAAAAAAAAACCGACTTCAAATTAGTAATATTTTGAAAGTATTCTGTTTACTGAATGTAAATTCTAGACTTCATCAACAAATTACCGAAAACGCCGTACACCTCCATACAAAATTTGAAGAGTTCCCTCGATTTCTCCAAGATTCCATCACCAGATCCAGGTTTCGTGCCAATGGGACCAATTTCGAGTTATACCCTTTCGATTAAAAAAAAAAATTTGAAAATCGGTTCACGGGTCTTCGAGATATCGAGAAACATACACACAAAAAAAATTAGGTCGAATTGAGAACCTCCTCCTTTTTTTGAAGTCGGTTAAAAAATCATTACGATTTCCCTTAATAATTAATAGGATGTCACTGTAACGTTTACTGTGAATTGATTCCGCTGTGGCTTATGAATTAAAGTCCTTGACTGTACTAAAATTACTAAGCCTCACGTGGCGACCGTTCGGAACACAAGCAAATAATTGTATTTGGTATCTCCCCCACTTGACCTTATTGGAGGAAAAACCATATCGGAGCAATAATAGTATATTGGAATCAATGTTCGTTAGTACGTTGCTAGGACACACACAAGCAATAGACTAGGTACACATGATTAGTTTATTCTAGGCTAGGTTTACAACCTCCAACAGACCTAACGTTAATCAACGTGAGCTATAATTTTCATTAGACCTAATATAATTTCTCCTAATTTTGATAGCTGAATAAATTGTTAGACCTAATAATCCAATATTCTAAAAATTGCTTTTATTTCCTGTGTGGTGTCGGGTCGGGATAGAATAACACTTTTCCATTTCTTTCGTGGATGTCGTAAAAGGCGACTAAGTAAATACGGTACATGTATTTTAGGCGACATGTTAGCATCCTGTCACTTTTGTACTTGTTAATTTAAAAACCTAAAAAAAAGTAAAAAAAAACTTTTAAGTAAAACGGTTTTATTTTAGTCTAATCAATGTACCTATATAAAACCGTTTTACTTAAAAGTTTTTTTTTTACTTTTTTTTTTCGAGCTTTTAGTTTTTTTTTTTAAATTTGATATAGTGCACTGTATTCTCCTTGCAAAGACCTTTCAATTGATACCCATATTGATAGGGTAGATAAAAATTAGGTCATCCGCCATTTTGTAGCGGCGGCCATTTTGAATTTACAATGACAATGAATGTACATTATTGTATTGTCACCAGAACTAAAAGGGCATACCGAATTTCAGATCAATCAGTTGACGGAAAGAGGGTGAAATTTCAATTTCTAAATTTGAACCAACAAAGACCAAAGAACAAAGAAAGAATAAAGACTAAAACAAACGGGGTAAGCTAAGTAAAACCGTTTAAAACCGCCACTTGGCCAGTTTTTTTTACATTTTCCATTGCTTCTGTCAAACACACGGCGGCCGTGACCGGGCCAAGGTTGGTTTACACTCCGTTGACAACGGACTGATTATTCATGAACTATGGAATATTTCTGATCGTCAACATCATTATACCGGTTAACGCCGATACGAGTCAGGCGGCTGTGAAAACGTGGAAAGTTAAGAAAACTGTCATTTTTATGGAGATTGCTTTTAGTTGTGTTTCCCGTTGTTGTAGAAATTGGTAGTTATGAATATTGTAACATAAAACTACCGTGAGACTCGTAGTGAAATCCGATCTACTCATGTTTTTTCACGCCATTAGCTCGACATGTTTCGGGCTAATTTGTGACCCATCATCTGCAGCTAAGCACCACGGCGGGGGATACACGTATGGGAAAGAGTAAAGAGATCTCTCTCCAGGCAGATGTTATGCCTGGCGACCAAAGTCCACAGAGAGGAATTTGGAAATTGTGTTTATGCAACCGATCGTCGAAACTTCGAGCAAGTTTTACGTACTTAACAAAGAACTTAGATTAAGACGATACGTTTTCTAAATAACTTCATTCACACATTTACGCGGGAATACATTGTCAATGAACGTACTAGCGTTTTTCTAATGTCCACATTTTCTATAGGTTTCCAATTGTTTTTTCTCGAAGTCGATAGTCAAAACACGTGCCCATATCATCGCAATGTTGATATTGAAATCAAAACAAACACTTCGTTTATTAACTTCACGACATCGTGTTACCAGCCTTATGACGCTAACGCCAGCTAACCGGCCAATCACGATCGCGCGTTCCACGCACACACGCGCAACCGTGCGTACGTGATTGATGTGTATCTAAGGCACAGTGCAGATTGTCGAGATTAATTGGGAAATTTCGCACATTCGACCGAATCTGTCGCAATACGACCTCAAGTTTTTAAGATAAATATTTAAGTCTGGTTATCCTCGACACAGATAATGACGGTCGCGGGTTGACTGAATATTTAGCAGTTCTGAGATTTAATTATGCATAATTATGTTGCACTCTTAATTAACCCGTGGTATGCAGTTTTAAAGTGATAAAACCACTCGAAACTGGTGCAAACCGGAATATTGGATACAGATTGGTTTGTACTACGTACAGTAGATCCACTCCAGAATATGTTTAGACAAAGAAATGTAGAATAACAAGACTCTATTTTTCTTCCGTGGATGTCGTAAGAAGCGACTAAGTTTCCATACAATTCTTCGCGTTAATTTGCAAACGAAATCGTTATCGTTTCATGGCCGTTTTGATAACACTAAGCACTCTGACCTGTTTTAGAAACGTCCGCGATTTGATCGCAGAACGTCCGTTTAGGTCTTTCCCTCCCAACACACTCTGCACTTCCCGTATGAATCTGTTAAGTAAATCTTCTTTCATTCATCCTCTCTATATGACCAAACTAACTAATCAAGTAATCATCCTTTGTTTTCCTGTCTACTTTTACCTCACTATAATTATTCTGTCTTTTAGCGACACACCCCTTCCATACTTCTTAACGCTCTCATTTCTACTGCATTTATTTTACTTTACTCACAGACTTATATCGAAATAGATGACTCAAGTGTATGTACTTCGAGCGCCAAAAGGGAGAGCAACGCTCTTCCTTTGACGCGATTTAATTTTTAATTTTTTAATTAATTATAATCTATGTACCCTCGACATGCCTCGAGGCCCTTATCTATCTAATTACCATTCATACCAGTTCTCGCTTTTGCTACATCTCGTACTTTCATTCTACATACAGGTTCTTTCTTTCATCCATCTTCTTGTATTCTTTTACGGGTGAGATTCCCGTCTACCCTATTTTCATCTACGCGATTTCATTTAGTTTTGTACCACTTAGATTAGGTTTAACTGCCTAGAGACTGAACAACTTGCTTAAGTCACTTTTGAATCAGTTTCACTCGGACTGTCAATTCCCATCACTATAAAGCGATCATGTGTCGTTCGTTACGATAGAGAAAAAGGGGCACGCTTGGTTTTCATACAAATGCAGGAACTCGCGGTATCTATTTCGCTATAAGTCTGTGACTTTACCCAACTCTGTCTTCCCCTTTTGGGAGAACAGTTTCCACCGTCATTAGCTAGTACTGTCACTGTAATACCAATAGTATGGGACACTTCAACAAAATCATAATTTACCCGCAGCGCCGTTCGGGCTACAGAACAGGTTTGGCTTCGTCTTAGTACGCACTGAGCTAAATATAGCCTTTACTGCACACCGTGAGACGGGTTACACTATTATGATATAGCTATTGTCAAACGGTTAGAATCGGCGGCTTGGTGAAATGCAAAGATCTAACAAGCGACAGTCTAAATATACCTTAACCCAGCGTTTCCCAAACTATGGGTTGTCGAGCGAATATTAAGTGGCCCCTGCCTGTAGAACGGCACACCAAATCACCAAATGACAGAGCCGATGGCCAGTGAATGAAGCTATATTTACAAGCCCTCTCCCTTTTTACTAATTCCTATGTGAGATCGGATTCTCTAGTATGGTGAGCATTAAAACTAAATACTGAAATAAATTGGACTTATCATACTCACTGCCCTTAAAATTGACTTAAATTGAAGTTGATGTCAAAAGTTAAAATAACTTTTTTGATGTAGGATCTACGTATTCTACGTACGTAGTTTCATTTCGATTCATGGGTCTCAAATTTGTAAACTTTTATTAGATTGATAGCCCAGACAACTTTCGGAACCTTAGCCTTTAATCCATTCTCTCGGTCGCCTCTTACGACATTCACAAACGAAATGGAGAGGTGTTATTCTAAACCCGACACCGCACGAACGTTGATTTACCTTTTTTTTCAGGAGCTGGTGTTGCGGCCGGGTTCGATGACCTTCGAGTGGTGGGCGCGCCCCCCCGTCCGCCCCTTCGTAAAGGTGAGACAAGGGATCACTGCTTATTATGGTTATTTGACATGTGTCAAGTGATTTGTCACCGCTGATCGTGATTTTTTTTTGCAATTATAAGAACTAGATGACGTTGTTGGTGAGCCTTACGGCCGTTTGCAATATTCTGTCTGTCTTTGGTTTTTGCTTACTAGCGAGAGAAAAGTATATCTTTTTTTCCGTCCTAACTTACCGGGCATATAAATAGCAAATCCAAACGGCCTAAAAGCAAAGTATTCTATTAGCAAAATGACCTGGAATCAGAACGTCCTGTTACTAAAACAAACTAAAAGCAAATCGTCCTATTATCGGGTCGCCCTTACAGCAACTTATCCCAAAAAGGAAACTCCATGCAATCAGAATGACCGAATAGCATAATGCCGTATTAGCAAAACGTCCTGTTAGTATAAACAACCTAAAAGCAAATCGTCGTATTATCAGCTCGCTTATAGCAGAACGTCCTGAAACCGAAACGTCATGAAATCAGAACGACCGAATAACAAAACGCCCTATAAGCAGAATGTCCCATGGTGTACGGGCAAGAAAAAATCAGCCAAGTGCAGATCAAATCGATTCGGGCAGTTAGTGTTGAATTTATTGTAAAGTAACACATACAAGTAGCTTTAATGTTAAACAAAGTGTTATTTAATCTGCATATACACGGAAGACTGAAAGCCCGAATTCCCACTTGGATAATTTTTATCTTGTCCGTATACGTATGTAACCTTGGGACATTCTGCTTATAGTACGTTTTGCTAATTCGACGTTCTGCTATAAGAGCGACCTGATAATAGGACGATTAGCTTTTAGGTCATTATGCTAATGGGACAATTCGCTTTCGGGTCATTATGTTAAGGGAACAATTCGGTTTCAGGTCATTATACCAATAGGACAATTTGCTTTTAGGCCGTTTCGATACGAAGGGATTAAAAGGCCCAAATGTACACCATGTTAATAAAAGTATTGACGCCACCGGCCACAGCTACAAAACGCCGCCCCAGCATTATATCCTGTAGTTTCCATACATTCTACAAGAACTCGCCGCCGGTTAACGCCGGTGGCCGCCACACGCTACAATCGTCGCAGCTTGCTTGTGGCCCGCACCGGCCACTAAACGGCTGTCTGAACTTAACAAGTGGCTGTCGCTTCAATTACTTTTGCAGCTGCGTCTAGCTTCTAGCGGCGTTTGTGGCTGTGGCCGGTGGCCCGTGAGCAACGCCACTAACTGTTAATTAGATTATTTTATGAGGCATTTTTAAAGACCTATTTTTGACAGGTGTACGTGTACAACGTGACCAACGCGGACGAGTTCCTGAACAACGGCAGCAAACCGGTCCTGGACGAGCTGGGGCCCTACATATACGAGTGAGTAGAGTACTGTAAGGAGGGTAAAGGCTGGTCGCGGAGCATGGCGAAATTCTAGCGTTGATCCGCTGCTATCTCGCTTGCTTGCCTTGGGCGACAAGCTAGAACATACATATACATAAATACATAATACATAAGTACATAACCGTCACGCCTTATTTCCTGCGGGGTAGGCAGAGACAACATAGCGTCATTCGCTTCTATTCTGACATACTTCTCTCGCTTCACTCACATTCATCATTCTCGTCATACACGATCGACGGTTTCGGGTACTCCTAATTTGGCCTCCTTTTAATACATCGTCGATCTGGTCGATATACGTTCTTAGGGGGCGCCCTAACACTGTACCCTTGTAAATTTGCTACAGGCTAAAAATAGTCACTATTAATACCACTTTCATCTGTTTATTAAACCTAAAATTGTGCTGATAGTGGCCATGGAACCTGAAAAGGGCATGCCTTGTCTACGTAGCGTCGTAGGCTCTGCCTAGCCCATTTAATAACATAGGCGTCATGGTATGTATGTATGTACAGTCAAGGAAATTGATACCTGTGCCACTTTGAACCTTTTCATAGTAAGTTTCATATTGCTTTGATTAGTAGAAAGTATGGTATGTCACAGTGACATTTCTTGTGAAAAGGTACAAAGTGGCACAGGTATCAATTTCCTTGACTGTATGTGCGGATGACAACCTAACTATAAGCCACAGGATAAAAACATGCTTTAACTAATTACGGAAGCAATTAAGATATTCAGTTGCTTTAGCGATATTGGAAGACCAAGTTTCTGAATATTTTAAGGTTAATTGTAAACTATTCGTGTTTGTACTATCGAACCAACTGATTCCTGACCCACCGCGGAACGTTGTCACAATAAACGTAATAAAGATTTCCTTTGTCGAGCAATGCAATGTCACTATGACGTTCACTGTGAATAGGTTCTATTGTGGGTCAGGAATCAATTGGTTCGATGGTACCTTATTCCAAATGGGGTAGGCAGAGTACACGAAACGTTACACAAATGTGGGAAAGATTCAAATAGAGTGATCTTTAAATATCAGGGTTTCGTGTGCTCTGCCTACCCCATTTGGGAGTACAGGCGTAATGTTTGTGTATTGATTTGTTGTTGAGTCCGTGTAGTGTCGGAATAGAATAAAACCACCCCATTTCTTTCGTGGATGTCGTAAGAGGCGACTAACGAAATAGGTTTAGGTGTGCTTTAAACGACAGGCTAGCGACCCGTCACTATTGTACTATCTCTTCCATCTGTTTTCAAACCTAATATTGTGGTAGAAGTGACTGAGATCATTGTGGTTTTGCCTATGCCACGTTTTGTGTGCTCTGCTGACCCCATCTATATATATATAACTCAAAGGTGACTGACTGACTGACTGACTGACTGACTGACTGACATAGTGATCTATCAACGCACAGCCCAAACCACTGGACGGATCGGGCTGAAATTTGGCATGCAGGTAGATGTTATGACGTAGGCATCCGCTAAGAAAGAAATTCCCGAAATTCCCACGGGAACGGGAATTAGCGGGAAAATCCCGTTGTATGAAAAATCTAAACCTAATGCGAGCGAAGCCGCGGGGCAAAAGCTAGTTTGGGAATATAGGCGTCATTATGTATGTATGTATGTTGATGAAATATTTTAATGTAATGCTACGTCTGTGTTGCTTGTATTTGACTCGCGCGTTTCCGTACCAAGCTGACTGTTCTATAAAAATGACAGTTTGCGATCGGCCTAAACTGTTGGCGTGTCTAATTGTCTCTCATGTGTTATCTGTTGAACTATCTTATCTTATACCTTTAAACGAGGTAATCTTGTATATATATTTATTTGTTTGTTTATTTATTTGTTTGTTTATATATACCAGCTATCTCGGAAACGGCTCTAACGATTTACATGAAAATTTTTATATAGACGAGGATTAGAGTTTTAAGTTTATCTACATAAGTGGTTTTCCCGGGAAAACGCAATTTTTCGAGAAAAAAAATAAAAACCGGGATATGAATTTCTTACTGAATGTATACAGATATTTCGCTAAAGAGTTCAACAGTCCCTTTGGTATAGTGGTAAAAACGTCCGCTCTCTGTGCAGGAGCTTCTGGGTTCGATCCTGGGATGTGACTTAAGTTTTTCTTTAAATTTTTTGCTTTTTTTTCAACTGTCCCGATGCCGAATAACTACAACAGATATTTTTAACCGACTTCGAAAAAAGGAGGAGGTTCTCAATTCGACCTAATTTTTTTATTTTTTTATTTGTATGTTTACTCGATATCTCGGAGACCCGTGAACCGATTTTCAAAAAATTTTTTTTTAATCGAAAGGGTACAACTCGAAATCGGTCCCATTGGCACGAAACCAGGATCTGATAATGGAATCTTGGAGAAATCGAGGGAACTCTTCAAATTTTATTTATGGACATGTACCTACGGCGTTTTCGGTAATTTGTTGATGAAGTCAAGAATTTACATTCAGAAAATTCTGGGTTCGATCCTGGGATGTGACATAAGTTTTTCTTTTTTTTCATCACACTTAAAATTTTTTGCTTTTTAGGGTTCCGTACCCAAAGGGTAAAAACGGGACCCTATTACTGAGACTTCGCTGTCTGTCTGTCCGTCTGTCTGTCCGTCCGTCTGTCTGTCACCAAGCTGTATCTCACGAACCGTAAGAGCTAGAGTTGAAATTTTCACAGATGATGTATTTCTGTTGCTGCTATAACAACAAATACTAAAATTAAAATAATTATAATAATTAAGGGGGGCTCCTATACAAAAAACGTGTTTTTTTTGCTGTTTTGGGTCTATTTAAATAATTGTAACAGTTAAATACTTGAAATGCTCACAGAATGTTTAATTAAATATCTACTTTAAAAATAAATAGTTGAATGAAAATAAAATTAGTATCTAAGGGGGGCTCCCATACAAAAATTCTGATTTTTTGCAGTTTTTGGTAGGGAACCCTTCGTGCGCGAGTCCGACTCGCACTTGGCCGGTTTATTTTTATTTTATTTTTTGCTTTTTTTTAACTGTCAAATAATGATGACTGAGTAGTGGGAGTGGATTAATTTGATCTGTAAAAACTGATTTTAATCAGCGAAATGAAGTGATATTAGTTTTACAACTTGTATTACCAGTATTTCAATGTATGCAAAAAATAATCCGAGTAAAGCTCGGTCACCCAGCTAGTTTTAAGAATACAACTAATTAGGCTCACGTATTCGAACTATTTGTACCTGAATGTCGTTTGTGTTGGTAATTAACTGAAATTAAGCGAAGTAAACCAGGTGAATCGGTAAAATGGGCAAGCAATAGTATTACTATGAATTTACGGTGACCGTAACGTATCTTTCTTTTGTACAACCACATACAATCACAATTGTGTTCCCAAAAGGGGTAGGCACAGCACACGAAACATGACATAGACAATACAATGACTATTTCACGCCTCGCAACCACTTCCAGCATAATTTTAGGTTTAAGAATGGATGGAAGAGGTATAATATTTAGTGACAGGTTACTATACTAGAGACCTTTAGGTACTTAAAAGATGGTAAACAATCTTGACATGTCTTTTTATTGAAATACACAGTCTAAAAATGAAAATCGTTACACTATACATTTCAATTATGAAAGTAAATGATTTTTTCATACCTAAATTGTAAAATGTAAAGATTTTGATTTATAAAGTGTATGTTTAAATAAAAAGACACGTCAAGATTGTTTACCATCTTTTAAGTACCTAAAGGTCTCTAGTATAGCCTGTCGCCTAAAGCATATCTAAGCTTATTTCTGTTGAAAAATATACGGAAAACTCACGTTTTAAATCGAGATTAGCTCGTCATTTTATCACAACATAGGTTAAGGCATATTTTAGGCGACAGGCTAGCACCATGTCACAATTGAATACCTCATCCATCAGTTTTAAACCTAAATTGGACGTAGTTTAGCAGAAAGGATCCAACTTACATAACCCTTCGAAGTAGAATGATCTATAGGCGTCAAAAATGTATGTGATTTATGTCACTTCAATTACGAGTGACTTGTGGGTTGGATCGTTTTACCTAAACTACGTCCAATTATGAAAGAAGTTTCTACTAAACGTAAAATAGTGATATGGTTTCATCTATGTCACGTTTCGTATACTCTGCCTACCTCATTTGGGAATACAGGCGTGGTTGTATGTACTTACAGTCGGCCAAGAAATTGGTCTACCCCCTTATGATCGATGTTCATTTGAACCTAATAAAACAACAAGTTTAAATTTCTCTTACAATAATATTATGACAGTGACAATAGCTCCCTTATCATTATTGTATTTACGTTACGTCTTACCTCTTATCTTAGTGCCGGCGCGCACTACGACTTTTTGTCGCGCGACACGATTTTAAAATCGCGATGTCCATAGTGATTTTTTCATCGTAGTGCGCGCGATGACATATAAACCCTTACGTTGCATTTCTGCGATAAAATTATCGCGCGATAAAAAGTCGTAGTGCGTTCTTAGCCTTATAGTCCGTTAGAAAAGTCAACCCTAGTGATAATTTGATTTCACAGAAACTTTTCTTAAAAGTGGTAGACCACTTTCTTGGCCACCGTACGTACATATGTAAGCCTTGAAGTTAGAGTGTTGTGTTATCTGACGTATTTTTCTTGTTCCAGACAAGACTGGGAGAAGGTGAACATAACGGACAACGAGAATGGAACACTGTCGTTCCACTACAAGAGGACGTACAACTACCGCGCCGACCTCAGCGGGCGGTCGGACGACGATGCCGTCGTCGTGCCCAATATACCTATGCTGGTGAGTTAGAAACGATGCTGGAACATCTATATGGTGGAACAACTTTTATGTGTCTGATGGAACAGCTTTTATGTCTGATGGGACAACTTTTGTGTCATGTGGAACAACTTTTGTGTCTGATGGAACAACTTTATGTGCGTGATGGAACAACTTTTGTGTCTGATGGGACATCTGTGTATCTGATGGAACAAATTTCATGTGTCTGATGAAAAACTTTTATGAGTATAGTGGAACAACTTTTATGTATCTGATGGGACAATTTTTATATGCCTGATGGTGATGGAAAGAGGAAGGTGTCGGATTTGGAATATCACCTCTCCATTTCTTCCGTGGATGTCGTAAGATACGCTTCAGGTGACTGGATAGTAACCTGTCAGTACTATACCTCTCTCATCAATGATTCAACCAACACTATACTAAACGTGGCTCCATACGCGAAATAGCGATAGTTTTGACTTGTAAAGTTTCGCGTACTCTGCCTACCTAATTCGAGAATACATTTAAAGTAACAACAAGTCTCAAATCCATTGGTAAAACGAGCTTTATCTACCAATCAGTCAGTCACGAAAAAAAAAAAAAAATGGGGCATCAAATGACGTAAAACAACGGAATGCAAAATTTAATCACTATAGAGTCATCGGCCTACGCATAGACTTATATCGAAATAGATACCGCGAGTTCCTCCATTAGTATGAAAACCAAGCGTGCCACTTTTTCTCTACCTACTGTAGTCACATGAGCACTTTAGCGATGGGAATTGACAGTCCGAGTGAAACCGATTCAAAGGTGACGCCGCCTTATTCAAGTTGTCTTGTCTCTAGGCAGTTAAACCTAATCTAAGTGGTAATCCAAATGAAATCGCGTCAAAGGAAGAGCATTGCTCTCCTTTTTGGCTCCCTTTTGGCATTCAAAGTACAGTCACGAACCGGGATTGTTGAGCCACTTGCCACTGTTCGCAATTTAGACGTGTAATCAATGACCGATGTGACCGACTAGATGTCAGCTATTAGATTTGTATTACACGACCAAGTTACAAACATAGGTAAGTGGCTCAACAATCCCTGTTCTCGATGGTACATACACTTGAGTCATCTATCCGTACCAATATATAAATGTGAAAGTGTGTTTGTTTGTTTGTTTGTTTGTTTGTTTGTTTGTTTGTCCGTCTTTCACGGCTAAACGGAGCGATGGATTGACGTGATTTTTTAGGTAGAGGTAGTTTAGGGCACGGAGAGTGACATAGGCTACTTTTTATCCCGGTAAAAATTGATGTTCCCGAGGGAAAACAAAAATATAGTTTGCTTGATAGATCGATATCGATCGATGATAGATCGGTATCAATCGATAACCGATCGATAGATGATAGATCGATGGCGCCGTGTGTCGTTTGAAACGAGAAGTTTTCTTATAGTTGTGCTTTATACCGCAATATAACCGAGTTCCACGCGGGCGGAGCCGCGGGCGGAAAGCTAGTTTCGATATAAATCTGTGGTCTTACGTATCTAAACTAACGGTCATCAAAGGCAACAAACATAATACTATTTCCGATGTCGTTTACAAATGAGTGGGCATCTGCCACCCACGACAACATGGCGGAAAATTAACATAAAGTTCCGTTATTGTGTCCGTATGGCCGTGTGGTGTCGGGTTTAGAAGAGCACGTATCCATTTCTCCCGTGGATGTCGTAAGAGGCGACTGAGGAAATAGGTTAAGGTATATTTTAGGCGATGGGCTGGCAACTTGTCACTATTACACTACCTCTTCCATCTGTTGACAAGCCCAAAATTGTGCTAAAATTACTGCAAAGTGTGAAAGAGTCATAGTGACGGTTCTATCTATGTCACGTTACGTGTGCTCTGCTATCTGAGAATTATGGCTTTGTACATCTTTCGCATCCCATTTGGGGACGTAGGCGCGATTGGATATGTGTGCAAAAAACCTACCAAGGGTTGGTTAGTCGCTCACGAAGGGTTCCGTACCAAAAACGGTCAAAATATCACGTTTTTTCTATGGGAGCCCCCCTTTATTATTATTTAGATTTTGGTATTTGTTGCTATAGCGTCTACAGAAATATATAATCTGTAAAAAAATCAATTGCCTAGCTCTTACGGTTCTAGAGATATAGCCTGGTGACAGACGGACAGACGCACAAACAAAAGGACAGACAGACGGACAGACAGACGGACAGCGAAGTCTCAGTAATAGGGTCCCGTTTTCACCCTTTAAGCACGGAAGTCTAAAAATTAGAGGCTCAAGGGTGAAAAACTTCAAGTTATTATTCGTAGGAAAATTGGAAAACTGCAATCATATCGGTCACCTGGCCACTAATGTGTCGTGAAAGCCGCCACACGTCGGCTGGCGTGTCGCCACGCTCTTTGGCGCGTATCGCCTGCTCCGGTCGAGCGGGTGTCGCTAATACACGGGTGTCGCTGCTTATTTTGAAATTGGGGCAACACTTATGTGGGTACTGTAAGGCGGCGTGCATGTAAGCAGCTGTTTGGAAATTTATTTATACATACCTACATACAATCACGCCTAGTATTCCCAAGAGGGGTAGGCAGAGCACATGAATTCAAAAATCCAGTGCCACGTTTAGCAATGGTAACCAGAAGGTCAAACGTGATATTGCAGTGACAGGTTGCAAGCATGTCGCCTACAGCATTTCTAAACATGTTTCCTTAGTCGCCTCTTACGCCATCCACGGAAGAAATGGAGACGTGTTATTCTATCCCGACACCACACGGCAAACCAATGGCACGTTACAGTTAAAAACTTGAAAGAAAAAATCACAAGTTTCATGTAGGTAAAGACCTAATATTAATATTACAAAATAGAATTCATATTTTGCTTGTTGGATGTACGAAGCAAAGTCGATATCTTAGGTCTATGATGCGTTGCATCGAGCTCGCGAAGTGGAACGTATAACTGCAAAGAAATCTCGCTCTACTACTCAATAAGATAAGGTTCAGAATGCGCCAAAATAACTGTTAATAGGGTGAGCGTAACAGTAACGTCGACAAGTGAACCAAAACTGCACGGAAGTATTGCAAGATAAAGAAACTATAATATCCGTCAGTTAGATTATTGAAAAGTATCGCACGCATGTTTTTTCTTTCGTGTCGTGTCGGGTTTTGAATAACACCTCTCCATTTCTTCCGTGAATGTCGTAAGAGGCGACTAAGGAAAATAGGTTTAGGTATACTTTAGGAGACAGGCTAGCAACCTGTCTCTATTGTACCTGCCACCTCAAAACCTAAAAAAAAATTATTATTTAATATGCTAGAAGTGGCCACAAAACGTGTAATAAGTAGTTATCGTTTTGTCTACGTAGCGTTTTGTGTGCTCTGCCTACCCCGTTTGGGAATACCAGCGACATGTATGTTTTTCTATTCAAAATTCAAAATTCAAAATTCAAAACTTTATTTATGCAAATAGGCTCCTAAGAGCACTTTTACACGTCATTTTTGATTATACCAGCGCTTCGGAAAGACCATCATTGCCAAGAAGAATGCGCCGCAAGAAACTTGGCAGAAAGTCATTTTTTCAAAAAAGTTAATTACAAAAAATATATTATATATATTACAAAAAAAAAAGGAAAAATTGACATAAAAGCAATCAGTGTAATTAATGTGGAGGCAGGATATTTAAGTAAAATCATGTATCATGTTTGATAAACAAAACAACGTCGTTGATTCAGTGCGTGAATCGAGTTTAGCTCGACATGTTTCTGGCTAATACGTAGCCCTTCATCTAGGAGCGGCAGCGGCTCCTGCCACGCGTGTACCCCTTAACTTAAAATTCTAAAAAAATATGCTCTAGAAATGTCCACAAAATGTCAAATGAGCTTACTCTTGTCTATGCATTTCGTATGCTCTGCCTATCCACACATGCGTGATCACGTGATGTATGTTTAGAAAATATTGTGCCACAGTCTATTACCAGTACCTAGTGCATCGTAGAAACCCCATCCGTCATAGTTTGACTGCAGCAGGATATCGCTCGCGAGAATTTCGCTTTTTACTACGGATTCAGATGTGGGTTAATGGTTCGCCGCTTATGCAAGTTTGTGTGTTTATTTCTGCTTACGTCATTAACTTAGGCTTCGACGGATCGCTGTACTTTTTTTTCACATTGAGTAATAATTACTCTGTATGGTGTCGGGTCTAGATTAACACCTCTCCATTTCTTCCATGGATGTCGTAAGAGGCGACTAAGGACATAGGTTAAGGTACATTTAGGCGACAGACTAGCAACCTGTCACTATTGTGCCTGCCACCTTAAAACTGAAAAATATATGCTAGAAGTGGCCACATAACGTGAAATAGTCTTCGTTTTGTCTATGTAGCGTTTTCTGTGCTCTGCCTACCCCATTTGGGAATACAGGTATGACAGGTGGTTGTACGTGGTAGTCTAGCAGTTTGAGCTGTGGCCTGTCATGTCATACAGGAACTCATAGGTTTCTTATACAGGGTGCTTCATGAGGAAACCGCATAACTTCACCAGCGTATAGCTGAGGTCATAACAGTTAAAAAATGTTATATGAAC
>BHDV01005678.1:97117-109590 GCA_005406045.1 Adoxophyes honmai | reverse complement strand
TTTTACCCTTTGGGCCGTACCCAAAGGGTAAAAACGGGACCCTATTACAGAGACTTCGCTGTCTGTCTGTCCGTCTGTCACCAGGCTCTATCTCACACGAACCGTGACAGCTAGAGAGTTAAAATTAGCACAGATGACGTATTTCTGTTGCCGCTAACAAAACTAAAATCAAAATAATGATAATTAAGGGGGACTCCCATAGAAACAACGAACCCTACAAAACTGACATTGGTTTGGGAGGTTCACGTCAAAAATGTAGCGTATGTGGACCGTCACGATGCAGCTGCGTATTTTGGGCAGCAGTGTATGGAGCTTGCGTCAAAAACGGTGCGGATACGACGCGTTACTGCGATTCCGTACGGTCACCGTTTTTTAAGCGTTGGTGTGGTCGGAACTTAATACGAACCAAAACACAGCAATCCGATACCCGTGTGACGTCTACCGATCTTATAGCGGCCTATTCAATACAACAATGCATAGTTAAGATGCCATAGGGACGCGACATCGTTCATAACTTCATAATAAACATCGACGTTTATGAACGATGTGTCGATGTTATACAGTCATGTCGTTTTCGTGTGTAATTATTTATCTTATGACTATAGTATGAATCGTATGAGCATAGTTGCATTAAAGAGGATATTATTAGAATTCTAGGTTGGAATCAAGAGTAAAATATGTACAATAATTTCATTTATCGTATTTTATTAACAAACTTACAAATATCAACAAAGCAAATTCAAAGCAGTTCTTGCCAATGCACGCACGTAATGATGGGATGGTGGATTATAAATGCGACAGAAACTATATCTGTCTGTCTGTTACGCTTTCCCGCTTAAACCTCTCAGCCGATTTCGATCAAATTGGCACAGACAATCTTTAGACCCTAAGAAAGGAACATAGGCTACCTTTTATTGCGAAAAAAAGGTAATGCCCAAAATAAATATTCCACGCGGACGAAATCGCGGGCACAGCTAGTCGTTAATAAAGAACAATGTATCGTCAATGTTTTGATTTTCAACATCGACGTAAAATCATGACTATATCACGTGGTCACTTTCAGAATATTTTTTAAGGTTTTAAGTTGGAAGTTACAATAGTCACAGGTTGCTAGCTCGTCGCCTAGAGCATCTATAAAAACATCGATATCTATGAACGATACATCGATGTATCGTTCGCATCCCTAGCGCGACAGACATGACAAAAGCGTACGTTACGACAGTGCTTGATACGCCATTCGTATTGTTATGCAACGGCCGTGCGAAAGATGAAGTAGAAAGTGATTATAATAACGATGGTATTTAACTCGGAAGCGCTGACGATGGATATCGATTATTAAAATCGATTGGCTAGTCGAATAGCGAACCCCTCACTAGGTCATCGCGAATTGGGTAGACGACAAAAAAACTAAGTCCGTCAGATTTGTTACGAAAAATATTGAACTGGTGTTTTTTATTTTATTTATAGAATAAAAAATTACGAGAATACAGCGCTTGGAAGTTTCGAGTGACTACATGTTACAATTTTTAGCAAGGCGTGACGTCACAAACCCCGCTCCGGCAGTTTGATGATCTATCGCTTTGTCGGTTTTTGATTATCTGATGAACCTCATATTTTTCCATAATAATTAACGGACTTTGGTATTTTTAACCAGGGATCGAATACCGGTATTATTTTCATACATTTATACCGGTATTCGATTTCGGTATCTCAGTTGTTATTGTATGTTATTGGATTTTTTTCATTTAATGTCGTACTTTTGTAGACTTACCTAAATACTATCTAGGAATACCAAGCTAAAATTCCAAATTAAAGGAGATATTTTAGCTTTTAGTAATACCGGTAACGATCCCTGTTTTTGACCCAGACGACATTACCATTTTCCACATGCTAAGTAATGACATACATACATACAATCACGCCGGTGTTCCCTAACGAGGTAGGCAGGGACACGAAACGCGACACAAACGAAATCATGACTATTTCCCGTTCCGTATCAATTTTAGCATGACAACCACACAACCTAAAGTATTTTATACTAGCTCTCCGCCCGCGGCTTCGCCCGCGTGGAACTCGGATATATTACGGTATAAAGCACAACTATAAGAAAACTTCTCGTTTCAAATGACACACAGCACCATCGATCTATCATCTATCGATCGATCTATCATCGATTCATATCGATCTATCAAGCAAACTATATTTTTGTTTTCCCTCGGGAACATCAATGTTTTCCGGGATAAAAAGTACCCTATTATTTAATCCGGACTTCTATCTTTATGTCTGCAAAATTTCAAAGCAATCGGTTCAGAAGTTACGGCGTGAAAGCGGAACAAACAAACAAACAAACTCACTTTCTGACTTATAATATTAGTAAGGATTATTTAGGTATATATTTTTATTTAACTTTCGATAAATTAAGTTTAGTCCAGACTTTATGCTGTGTATAGGTTATCTTGTGAAATAATAATTAACATCTGCAAAGTGAATAGTGATCGTAATGTACTTAATTACGTAATTAGTTTTTTAACTTTTTATGATTCCAATTGCACATACCAACTTTTATAGTTTTGCGATTGTGCTATTCTACCTACTAATTTAACGATCATTCGTTTAGTTTGCTATAGTTCATGCATTCAATACTGCTTTCTAGAGAAATGTACATCTTCATGTTGTATTCCCAAATGATGTAGGCAGAGCGTACGAAACGCTACATAGACAATACCATGGCCATTTCACGTTTCGTGGCCACTCTAGCATATGTTTTAGATTTTAAATTGGCACGTAGTAGTGACAGGTTGCAAGCCTGTCGCTTAAAATGCACCGTAACCTTTTCCTAGGTTGCCTCTAACAGAATAGGTATATAACACAAATACCTACAGAAGGTCCACAACCGACCAAAAGTCATGTTTAGGCACAAAAAGTGCCGTCTCCTTCTACCGTTACCTGCTTGTACACGAAATTGAAACTTAATGTGTGACCCGAGCGTTCATATTCTGTTGGACGCTTTTACTCGAAACATATTTTGCTACATTGGACAACTTCAACAACTTGTCAATATAAATACGTTTTTTTTGTCCCCACCGTTCGACTTAAAGCATCTCAATTTTCTGATTTCCCTCAATGAATTTAAAACTGAAAACATTACGCTGAACAAAGGTAATTCGTCGCAAACGCGGTGCGTCGCCATTAAAGAATAACAGACGTCAACCGTCATTCAATATGGCGGCACGACCATCGACATGACGCTTCACCAGACTGACAGCTTGTCAATCTCGTCCCAACGCATCCATACAGGAGGCGCTGGCGATGCGCCGTCAATTGGTTTTCTCTTTGTTAAAACATCTGTGAACACAGCCAGTAGGATATTTTTAGGGTTCCGTAGTCCAAAAGGAAGTCTTATTGTATCGTCATGTCCGTCCGTTCGTCTGTCTGTCCGTCTGGGCTCGTACTCCGCCGCTACTGAAACAATTGTCACGAAAATTGGTGGAGAGATACTATCTCATACCCCTCTCATACAACGAAAAGTGAATTAAATTTTTATCAAGTCTAACCCAACGTGTGGGGTATTGCTAAAAAGGTATTTTCAAATGCAACAATAACTGCTTTAAAACTATATAGATCGAGCCCCTAGTCTTGAGATAAACTAAAACAAAGTTAGAATTCAGAAAAAAAAAACAAAACACCACTCTCTGGTCGAATGTTTTGACACAACTTTTGTACGTACTTTGACACGGACAGATGGATAAAGAATACACTTTTAAAAACTATTGTTTTTTGTAGGGTTCCGTCAAGTATTCCGCTTTCCAATAGGGTTCCATTACCACTGGTATAGTGAATCCCCTCTGACGCTGTCCTAGATGGTAACGAAAAAAAATTAACCTGGTATATTTTTTTTTAGATACCTCCGCGACGTGGAATCAGCGGCCGGCGTCCAGGGCTACCGCTTCACGCCCCCGGTGGACGTCTTCGCGGCGGACGAGCACAACCGATGCTACTGCCCCGCCGGGCCGCCGTGCGCGCCCTCTGGCTTGTTCAACGTGTCGCTGTGCCAGTACGGTGAGTTGCGGAAAGCGCTATCTAGCGGGGAGTAGGGGAACTTTGTGGGGGACGGTGTAGCTCAGTGGGAGAGCCATCTAGTGTTGAGTAGTAGAAGCTTGTTGTGTATGCTATAGCCATACACAGCTATGGCCAGTGAACTATACTACTACGTAGTATACACACAGTTCAATGTTCCATGTTAAATGTTCAAAAATAGTTCATTAGCTATAGCAGTGAGAGAAAGACTCTAATAGGTCTCTGAAATAAATACCAACATCTTCATCTGTTTACACCAGTTTAGTTTAGTTTAGTTTAGTTTAGTAACTAAAGCAAAACAATGCGTGCGATATTAAGTCAAAAAAACATCGTGCTTTAGCTATCTCTTATGATTACATTCTGCTATACGGTATTGAACCTTAGATGGGTAGGAAATCAAATGCCTTGGCTGTTCTTGTTATTGCATGAACAACTACTGAAATATTAAAAAATGATTTGTGATAGTTTCCATGTGTCCAATAATATAGCAACTCTGGAGCAAAAGGCCCTAATCACCGAATGTTCGTTCGTCCCCAGACTCGCCGATCATGCTGTCCTTCCCTCACTTCTACTTGGCTGACGAGAGCTTGCGGGAGGCAGTGGAGGGCATCTCCCCGCCCATCCCGGAGGAGCACAGGCTCTTCATCGACGTCCAACCGGTCAGTAGCCACAGACAGACAGACAGACTAAAGGTGATATCAGACGGTTCATTTTTCTTTCATTTTCGCTTTTCATTCGGTACTATTCACTCGAAATGACACGTCTGTACCTCTAGTGTAATGAAAACGATGATGAATTCGTTAACGAATTCGCTTGCGAGTTATCATAATCTATAACAACTTTTGTTCTATTAAGTGACAGCTTACTAGGGTTCACAATATTTTTCGCTTTAATAATTTTAATTTTTTTTACCCGGTTTTTGTTACACGCTGTATATAAGTACGTTTATATATAATGTACTTAAATAAAACTGATCTACACACGTTTCTATATATCGAGATTAACTCGACATGTTTCGGTCCAATTCCATGTATACCTATGTGTGTGTGTGTGTGTATTAATTTTATATGTAATTGTGTTCGCAGGAGATGGGCATAGCGATGCGCGCGCGCGCCCGCATCCAGATCAACCTGGCCGTGTCGCAGGTCATTGACATCAAGCAGGTGGCCAACTTCCCCGACATCGTGTTCCCCATACTGTGGTTCGAAGAGGTCAGTGCACTATTTTTTAAGTCCCGAGGGTTTATGGATTTTATGTTATGTATCTGCTTTTATTTACCCGTATCAACGAATTTGTACAGAAAGAAGTACATGTGACAAACGATTAAATAAGAGAAATTTTTAGGAAATTGAGCCTCTTACGTCACAATTTTAGGGGATAAAACGGGATGGAAAATTAGTATGAAACCTAGCCTTGTTTTAATTACAAGCAACAAGCGGGCAAAAACTAGTGCAAAATAACTAGTTTAACTAAAGTTTTTCAATTTTGCAAAAAAAATTGTGTGATGAAAAACCACTTTCTGCCAAGTTCTTCTTGGCAATGATGGTTTTTCTGAAGCGCTGTTAAACTCAAAAACAACGTGTAAAAGTGCTCTTAGGAGCCAATTTGCTAAAAAAAAAGTTTTGAATTATAAATTCTTGAGTGCAGAATTTGTAATTTAGAATTTAGAATTTTAGAATTAAGAAATTTTGGATTTTCGTATTTTCGAATTTCAAATTTTGATTTTAGAATTTTTAAATATTAGAGTTCTAGAATTCTAGATTTAGATTTTAAACTTAAAAATTTAGAATTCCGAATTCCGAATTTAGAATTCTGAATTGAGAATTTAGAATTTTAAATTTTAGAAACTATAATTATACAATTAGAATTTAGAATTCAGAGTTCAGTAATCCAAAACTTCAAAATTTCAGTATTTCAGAATTTTAATTTTCAATTTTCCAATGAGCAATTGTTCGTGTGTCAGGGCATCGACGAGCTCCCCGAGCAGGTGTCGTCGCTGCTGCGGCTGGCCACGCGCGCGCCGCCGCTGGCCCGCGCCGCGCTGGGCTGGGGGCTGTCCGCGCTCGGCGCGCTGCTCATCCTGCTGGCCGTCACCTGCCTCATACGGTGAGCGCAGCATCACAAGCGAACGCGAAATCTCATACATTTTTAAAACAGACTTCAAACAAGCTTACCAACAAAAAATTTCATTTCCGAAACAAGCTTTTTTTGCCTACTGTACTTTTTGCCAACTGTACTTTTTGCCAACTGTACTTCCCCCCCCCCCCAGTGTGGTGCCGGGTTAGAATAGCACCTCCCCCTTTCTTCCCGTGGGTGTCGTAAGAGTCGACTCCGGGAAAGGGTTTAGTGCATTGTGGACGATGGGCTAGCAACCTGTCACTGCAATATCACGTTTAACCATCTGGTTACCTGAATTTGCTAAACGTGGCACTAAATTTTTGAATTCACGTGCTCTGCCTACCCCTCTTGGGAATCCAGGCGTGACAATATGAATGAATGAATGAATGTATGTTTTTTTCTCAGGTCGTCCCACCGCCAAAGCACGCTACGGCTCGAGGGGCACGCGGTCGCGAAGCCTCCCCCCTCCAAGACGCCCGGAAAGGACAACGGCTACGAACTAAACAGCCGGAGATAACTGACGCGCCGCTAGACAATCACTCGCTCGCCTCACTAGATGGCGCCTTTAGTAAGCCACAGAGAGATTATTGTAACTATTTATACTTCCAATCACTGCTGGGATACCTTTGAAATATGAGCTTCAGTTTGCGCTGTACGCATAGTCTATAATAAATTTGATAGTGAGCCGTGAAGCCTATTTCAAAGCAACGCCTATGGTGATTAGCAGTTTATGTAGTTACTAGTCTTATGAACAAATACGATTATTTTATTGCCTCTCTAGAGCGTCGAAAGTTGTCGCCGAATTACATAATTTGTCCTGCTTGCTCTCGTAAGGTTAGACAGAGATGGAACCTGCTGAAGAAGACAGGCTGCCAGTGAAGTTCAATGATTGGTAATATGTAAGAGCTTTGCTTTACTAGCAATAGATGTCTATCTTTAGTAAATGCGGTGCGCGCTAGATGGCAGTAAAAATGATCGGCAGTCGAATGGATTTGATTATCTTTCTTCTCTTTCCTTACCATGCTTTTAGAAAGAGATGACATTGAAAAGTGAATCGTATCCATTTGATTTTGTTGTACTAGTGAGATAAAGGCAGATGTAACATGTAACCCAGTTTTGGAGGCGAGGCGGTATGAGTGCTAAAATAGAGATTTACTAAAGTTAATTTTGAAACAAATTTTATACTTGAGAAAATCGTTTCGGTTAAATTATTTAAATCTGATTAGAGCTTAGCGCCTAGAAACGGTTGAAAGAAAAAATATTAAAGTTTCTTGTCCAGTTATTGTTCAGTGGTCACATGAACTGTCGGTAGATGGCGTTGAAAATGTATAGTTTCTTTCAAGCGTTTCGTTTTTATAAAAAAAAGAGAATAAAGTAAAAATGCTTATTTTTGTAATCTGAAAATAGTTATTCATTTAAGTACTTACGAATATGTTAGAGATTGTCTTTTTTTACAAATAGCAAAGACATTTTTAATTATTATTAAAAGAAAGTGTATCGATATAATTTAAACTTATTTTTATTTTGAAAAAATACTACTCGAGTTGTGTTTATTACTTAATTATCTCGCGAGCCGCGACTCGAATACTAATTTTTTCATTAAATTAAAGAAATTGTACTTTTGTTTCGAATTTTCTACTTAATATTGCAATCGATTGTGATACATATACATTCCAGCCGTGTCCAATGATGAACAAAAATTTTATTTTTATTTCAATTTTACAGAACAGATCAGTTGTATCATAACTGCAAACTTAATTGTACTGTGTGAAAAAACTACGTTTAAGCGATTTGAGATAATCGAAAGATATCGATCGCGATCCCAAGAAATAGAAATAGAAAAAACTTTATTGTTAAACCGTGTAACATACTCGTAGATGTTTACATAAAAGCATTAGCACCAACAGTCCAAGTGTCTCGTTGAGCAAACTAATCGCCAACTGTCATTTTACTTAAGCGAAACGAAGTTTAGTTGGCTTCAAACGTGCCTGGGCATGGGTTTCGACTGCCATGATGTACGTGATACCATTTGTTTCAATTTCCATCTTTGATGTGTTCGATTTCGTTAGACAACACTGCTGATTTGTATCGATTTCTTATGGTATCGTCATAAGTATGGCTTTGGTTAATCGATGCATACTTCACACAGACATTTAAGTTTACAGAGCAACTGTTCTGACCTAATTATCCTTGTAAATAATTCTTATTGTGTATGTGTTCGAATGGGGAAACGATTCAAGCCACAATGGTGAGACGACTGACTGAGGGGCCAAATAACTTAAGAACACTTGAATAGTTATTTTCGTATTTTAACGATTCGAAGTCGATTCGCTTGTGCGTGGCTGAGTCGATCCCTGGTTTTATGGAACTGATTATAGATGTCACTATTATTGTGCGTTTTTAAAATGAGTTTTGTTTACGTGTGGTTGTATTTTTCTTTGAGTTAAGCTAAAGGATGAGGGTTATAGAGGTGAAATTGAAAACTGTCACCCACACGTAGATAAACATAGGTAGATACTTTCTGTGACACATTTTTAAAGTGCTCGATACCGTTTATCTGTATAACTTGCGACCTTGACAATCGTCAATGTTGATGGGACCATATTTTCTAAAATTAAATTTAATTGAAGAGCTGTGAAGTGATTTTACTATTCGATAGTTATAGTATAGACAGCTTTAAGTCTTGATTCATAAACGCTAAAATTCAGTATCAAAACGCTGCTGTTTATGCAGTAAATTATTTGCTCAAGTTCCATTTTGATGCTATGGGATAAAGTGACATCTATCGTCAGTTCTTCTTTAATTGGGCTAAGTTGCCATGTAATTGATATTATCGGTTTTTAGGGCAGTTGTGATTGACATATTGTGTTCTGGTCGAAAATATACGGGAGACATTGTAGTTATTTGTGGAGATAGGCCACTAAACACGTTTCTTTTTTATTGTGTTTTGTTAGCGATATTTTTCTGTAACCGCAGTTCATCTATTCGATACTAGATAGCGTTAAGGTTGCCGCAAAATTGATTAGAAATGTCAAAATAGTCGAAGTTAAGTCGAATTATAGAATAGTTATGTCATATTTTGTTCTTTTTGTCAAAGAAATAATGTTTTATAATGTCTCACGTATATTTTCAGCCAGTCTTTACTTTAATTTTTCGTACCAATAGCTAGTCTTAGTGTGGGTCCGTCCTTGGTATAATGTTTTCTATATTAACTTTTTTACCATATTTTTGTATAACTTTCTCGGAGTGGTTAGTGCGGTAGTCATTCATTGTAAATTTAGTTTAGTCCTCGAGCTTCCTTCAATTATCGTTAAAATGAAATTATAAAATTATGTTTTTAAACATGTATATTTTTGTATAATGTTTAGGCAAGCACTTTCATTCGAGTACGAAGGGCTCTGTACCAAAAAAATGGTAAAATTATGAATCTAATGATCGATTTGGGTTATACGCTATACTAAGGAGAAATCCTACTCTTATTGACTGAAATAATTTCATCTTTATCACTACTATGTAGGTAAACCTGTTTAATACTTGAGATATGAAGTCACGTGTACATTTTGTTTAGTTATTAAAAAACAACGTTTTAAGTATGTTGGTTTTAGTTTCTTTTACAATACTATTCCTGTCGTAATATTTTGATAAATGATTAGCTCCTACGAAGTGTTTTTTCGATTCACTACTTTTTCAACTGCTTAAGTCTTTTCAGGTTTTTTTTCAAATCTTTGAGGTTTTTTTACTTAAAAGTGAACACGTTACTATAGTTTTGATTAGTTTTTCCGCCATCATTTATATGGCCCCTGTTTCGTTTTTTCAGTTTTTAAAGACCCGTGTTTAGTATTTACTCTTTAATCATTTTTTGTGGCTAGAATTTGCCGTAGACATTCAATACAGACAAATTCAGAAGACTTCAATGATTTTATAGCTACTTGATTCTGTTGAAACATCTAAATTAATTCGGGTTATTATATTACTTAACTCTCAGTGTAAATCTAAACAATTGCTATGGATTTTAACTTCCATACTGGTACAGGGCCCTTCACGCTTGTCTAGATGCCTATTAGACTCATTTATCGTCTAAAAATGTAATTTGATTTTCATCACAATATAAGTAAGTAATTTTAGACTGACATTGGTAACGATGACTTTAATGTGACATTATGATGAAATTTATAAGTTTTTGACCTTTTGAATTACCTTTTATATATTATAACAACTTGTCTAGAAATCTTTGTGGTCAGACGTTAGCACAGCAGCGACACATTATCCTGTGGCCAAAACTGGAACTAATATACTGATTATCTTTTCAATAGTCAGTGATATTACAAGTAAGAAAAGTTAGTTGCCCATTTGATAGATGGCGTTGGTAAAAGTTCGCCTACTCGACGATAGATGGCGTAGTCACAGAAATATTGATTCGGATCTCAGTACAATACCTGAGGAAATGAAATAACCCGCTTATTGAAAAGGCTGGAGTTTAAAAGATAATAATATGCTAAAAACACAATGTTAATTTGATCGGGCTATTATTATAATGCCCTTTTTTAAGGATAACAACACTAAATATTTTTTTTTAATGTAATATCACTGAGGTGCTGCTGTGTTTGATATTATCTAAAATTTGACTTTTTCGTTGTGTTTAAAATGACAATGTATTGGGCTGGACTTTAAGATCGGAACTTGTTCGACAGTATTAGCTACTGAGAGCGAGGGAGATGCAGTATACAATTTGCGACGTAAAGGATAGAGATGTAAGTATTTTCATAAAATAAAAAAAAAATATGCTGTTTCGTACATAATAAGTATATGTTTTGATTTGTTTCTAATCAACAAATTATCAAATGCCTGCTATAGTTAAATTGAATGCTCTCTCTCGCTCTTGCGTAGTTCAGACCATGTTCGATCTAGTGTCAGCCTACTTAGCAATAAAAAAAAAGATCTTCACTGTACCTATTGGAATAAGACGAATAAGTGTTCACAGAGAAAGACAATCTTGAATTTTAGTTCGCAATTCGAAAAGGCTGCATTCCCCACGTGTTCAAATGAACTAATGATTTTTAACTGTTCATAAAGTGAATTAGAGATTTAGAGATGCTGTTTTCACACAATATGTTTTACATAGTGGATATGTATGTGATGAAAATAAATATACCAATAACCCACGTTTGAAATCGAATTCAGCTAAACATGATTCAGGCAGTTCTGTAGCCTGAAACATGTCGCGGGGTAGAGTACCTGTCATTTTCTAACGTCTCTAGTTAGACAGTGACAGGTATAATCTATTTCGCGCGCGTCTCTACTCGCGCCTTGCAGTGCGAGCGTGAGTGCTCCTGGCTATCTATGAGACCCTGGTACCTCAATCGCAAGTCCACGATTTTAAAGACACTCAATTCGCGTCGCGCGTGTCATTTTCTGACGTAGTTATACTAGAGACCTTTAGGTACTTAAAAGATGGTAAACAATCTTGACGTGTCTTTTTATTTAAACATACACTTTAAAAATCAAAATCTTTACATTTTACAATTTAGGTATGAAAAAATCATTTACTTTCATAATTGAATTGTATAGTGTAACGATTTTCATTTTTAGACTGTGTATTTAAATAAAAAGACATGTCAAGATTGTTTACCATCTTTTAAGTACCTATCGGTCTAAAGTATAGTTAGACAGTGACAGGTATAGTCTATTTCGCGCGCATCTCTACTTGCGCCTTGCAGTGCGAGCGTGAGTGCTCCTGGCTATCTATGAGACCCTGGTACCTCAATCGCAAGTCCACTATTTTAAACACTCAATTCGCGTCGCGCGCGAGATGAATAGTCTACACCTGTCATTTTCTGACGTAGTTAGACAGTGACAGGTGTAGTCTATTTCGCGCATCTCTACTCGCGCCTTGCTGTGCTAAGGCTGAACTCGATTTAAGACGCAAGTTATCCGTATAATTTCGTTTTGAATTTCATATTCAAAATGGCGATTATATTCATGCTATTTTACCTAGTTCACAATATGAACGAGTTACAAAATCGTTTCGTATATCCATCTGACCTCTTGCATAGTAAGGCTTCTAGCACACGGCGTATTTAAAACGCACAAACTGCGTCGTAGATGTCTATTTTTGCGTTTGCTTACATTCAAACGAGTAAAACGCGATTCAAACGCGCTTGAAGCCCGCTCGCAACTCGTTTAGGCGCAGCGCAGACCAGGGCCGTCTCTAACCCATGTGGCGCCCGTGTGCAAGCATTACCGAAGCGCCCCCTAGCAAGCGCGCGGTCGTAATGAAA
>BHDV01005678.1:69088-95925 GCA_005406045.1 Adoxophyes honmai | reverse complement strand
CTCAGTTTGAGCTGCGCCCGGCGCCCCTAGGACCTCGGCGCCCGTGTGCAACGCACACCCTGCACCTAAGGGAAAGACGGCCCTGGCGCAGACGACAGAGTTTTGTGCGATCGAGTCTGCGCAGCAATAAATTCTCTTAATGGCGCGCTGAAAGTTTCCTCGAAACTCTGAATGGAAATTCCTGGAAACTGTCAGCGCGCCATTCAGAGAATTTATTGCTCCACAGACTCGACACAAAACACTGTCGTCTGCGCTGCGCCTTAAAGCGCGTACGAAGGGGCAGACGAACGAGCTGATCATAACGTAGAAGCTACGAGCGTAGACGCGCGTTTCACGATCACCCCGTGTGCTTAGGAATAGGCCCAGCGCAGACGACAGACTTTTTGTGCGATCGAGTCTGCGACGCACACAAAATCTGCATGGATTGTATAAATTGTGCGCCGGACTTTTTGCGCGTCGTGTGCGTTACTGCATATAATTCCATAGGTTTTATTTCCACAGACTAAAAAGTCCGTCGCGGATAGTCTGTCGTCTGCGCAGGGCCTTAACTACAAGTTTGCGTTCGAATCTCGTCTGAAGCGTGGTCTGTGTTTTCCATAAGTGTGAACTAATTGGGATGTTAAACCAGGTACAGTGGAGAGCTAGTTATGGACGCTTCCGTCCCGCTCAACCCGACATATCGCAATACTATTAGATATTTATCCTATACAGAGCGTTGCTCAATCGCACAGCCGATGTGACAGGATGTGTGTTGTAAATAAAAGGTGTATGTTATAAGGGATTTGTTTTATTTTTACTAGAACCCTCTTTTTTACATAACTAAAGGCTGGTTGCGGCGCACGTGCTCAAGTGCGAGCGTGACGGCAATATTTAGGGTCAGTTCACACCGAGACGAGACGCGGCGCTGCACGAATTTTTTTAATAGAAAAACTCAAAATATACGTTATTCATTACAAGATAAGGTTCATATTTCATTGTGAGTATTCAGAATACGTAGCGCTGTGCCGCCAGCCGCCACCCGCGCGGTGTGCGGGAGCGGTGCTGCGCGCGCAGCGCTGCCAACTCAAAATATACTTTATTCGCTACCCGATAAGGTTCACATTTCATAGTGAACATTCAGGTACGTCGCGCTGCGCAGCGCGAAATCACTGGCCTCTTTATGCATCGCCGCGTCGCGTCTCGTCTCGGTGTGAACTGACCCTAACACGCGTGCGACAGAGATAGCGGGTCAACGCTCGAATTTCTCTGTTCCGCGACCGGCCTTTACTCGGTCATAGTGACACGCAGTGCGCGTTTAGCAGCAACCGCCGCGACTCCTAGATGAAGAACTAAGGACTAGCTCCTCGTAAGGTAAACGTCTCTGTGCTCGACACTGACCCAATACTTAGCACTTGCAACCTTATGTCATAGTAAGACAGGTGACAGATGGGTGTCATCTATTGGGCGTTGAGGCGTCGAGCATTGATACTTTTACCTTATGCGATTTTCATATATTTTTTCAATAGCTGTATAGCGGCTATTTTGGATATTTTTCGCTTTTATCAATTTTTCTTAGTTAGTATGCTCAGTTTGACAGTCGATTTTCAACCTTCAGTGCTATCTAATAAAGTTGAAATAAAAACATAGAAGCTTTGACACGGATACGTGCTAACGCAAATCATAAACTTGACACAGATGCTCGCCTCTAAGCATGCGAGGGGCTGTTGGACCGAAACATGTTGAGATAATTTCGATTGGAGATGTGACTTATGCATTTATTTCACTATCACTTCTTTTCCCTGCGGTATAGGCAGACAACAGAGCGTCATACTTCTCTCACTTCACATCCATCACTAGTCATTCATGTTCGTTGACTTCTACTACTTCCGATTTGGTCAGTAGCGCCCTAGCGCAACCTACCGTCGAATAATCGAACTAAACAACCCTACATCGTGCCAACGAGGTTTTGAAGATCGTTTGCATAAATACAATTTCCAACTTCCTCTCTGTGGACTTCGGTCCCCAGGCATAACATCAGCTTGGAGAGAGATCTCTCCATTGGAGTCTTTCCCACAGGTATTTTATTCAGTACGAGGAATTTGGAATAGATTTTTTCTTTTGAAATGAAGAAAACCACAGATAAGTTCAAAAAACGTATAATTAATTAAAACTTGTAACATTTTACAAAAATATATTTACATGTATCGTGTATAATTATGCATATCATACGTTATCATTATCAATTATTAAAAGTAATAATTACAATTGCGAATTTAAAAAACATTTTTCAAAATGAGATTAAGCCTTTATAGACCGACAAGGAATGGTAGAAAATAAAATTAAAGACGAAATTTTTTACATTCAATTCTTGCCAAATTCTAATAGAGTTAAAATACATCAAAAGTTTATTTATATACAAAGGGACATTTTTTCATAAAATTATCATAACACTGGATATGAAACATTTTCAGAAAGTTTCACTTTATTTCTTTTTTATTCAGAATCAAGCGTACCATCGATTTAAAAATATAAAAAGTTCTTACGCATGTGTAAAATTTTGATGAAAAATTTGGGATACCTACTTTTTTCGCAACTTCTTGAAAACACTCATCAAATCGTGTTGTTACCATAAATTCAGCTGTGGAGAGCAATCCAAAAAATAATTTATGTTTTTCTTACTATAGATTTCAAAGATAAGCGTCGTTTTCAAAAAATATGTACCAAAATTTAGGATACACAAAGCGACGATCATTTCCTGTGTTACGAGAATTACTTATACGTATCGTAACACAGTGGAATCAGTTCACTTTTGTATTAAATATAGCCTTTAACTAGGCAAATTTAGAAAATGACTGAAAACAAAATTTAAAAACAGTAAAAAAAAGTTACATAAAAACTTTTTGAAAACCGCCCGTATGTGATACAAACATGAGTATCACTATTCATTATCAAAGACATTCTGTACATTATCGACACCCGACAAAAAGAGAGTTTTCTGTGTGTTTGTGGCGTCTCAGCTCCCAAACGAATAGGCCAATTTTGATGCAGTTTTATTTTATAAAAGCGAAGTTATCAACCTAATCATGTTAATATGTTGAAACAAGAACGCCAGGAGTCTTTCAACTTTTCAAGTTGTATACTACCTAATTTAAAGGCCACTTAATCAAACTACAACTACAAAAATCCAAGGCCATTTTTTTAAGAAATTCACATTTCAAATATGAATTTCGTATTGCATATAGAAGACCACAACGCGTAAAACATTGCTGTCAGTGGGGTGTCTTCAAAAATTATATTGAGGTTTCTAAGTTTCCATTACCAGGATCTATAGTAAGAGAATATTAAGCTTTCCAAAAGCGAAAGAATGCAAAACGATGCCTTGTATTAGGGTACCGCACGAGGGAACGAAATGAGACCTTTTTAGGGCCCCGCCGTCCGTCTGTCCGTCACAGTACTCTATCTCTTGAACCGTACATTACTTGAGAAATTCACTGATTATGTATTACTATGGCGGGTATAACATCATAATACTAAAATTAAATTAAATTAAAAATTAAAGTGGGTCGTTAAACAAGAACTGTTTTGTACTGAACCTATTCATGGACAAGTTTTAACCTTTTTTTATTTTATTTCTTCAGAGAGACGATAGGCACTTTGGCGCAAGTAAACTTTTTTTTAATTAAGGACAAATTAAGTAGACAAAGATCAAAATAACGACTCAATCAGTAAAAAACAATAAGAGCGAATAAAATATTACATAAAAAGGTAATTTACAGTAGAGTTGTCAGGATACTCGTTAAAAATCTTAAGTAAAAATAAAACGAAAACCGGCCAAGTGCGAGTCGGACTCCCGCACTGAGGGTTCCGTACAAACCGATTACAACGCCATCTAGTGACAAATTTTCGAACTAATGATAAATTTTAACTTTATTTAATAAAAAAAAAACTACTTGATAGATTTTGTTCAAACCAATTTTCGTTGATAGTTTTTATGGTAATGTACATCATATATTTTTTTTACATTTATCACTCTTTTATTTTAGAAGTTAGAGGGGGGGGGGACACAACTTTTTCAACTTTGGAAGCGTCTGTCGCGCAAACTATTCACTTTAGAAAAGTATGATGTTAGAAACCTCAATATCATTTTTGAAGAGCTATCCATAGATACCCCACACGTATGGGTTTGATGAAAAATTTTTTTTTGAGTTTCAGTTCCATGTATGGGGAACCCTAAAAAAATATTGCTTTTTTTTTAAATTTTGTGTCACAATCTTAATGCGGTTCACAGAACACATCTACTCACCAAGTTTTATTAGTATAGTTCTCATAGTTTCGGAAAAAAGTGGCTGTGACATACGGACGGACGGACGGACAGACAGACAGACAGACATGACGAATCTATAAGGGTTCCGTTTTTTTGCCATTTGGCTACGGAACCCTAAAAAGCAATTTACATTATACAATGCATTATATACACTATGACATTCAAACTACTGAGGACGCTACGACCAACGTCGACCCAAATATTGGAGGAATACATAGAAGCGTATTATTGGAAGCTTATAAAATATTTTCAACGTATACAATACTATATTCGCTCAAAATAGCACTAAATTTAAGACGGTTTACTTCTTTGCTGAGTGTTTTTTTTGCATAAAATAAGAGTTAATAAAAACAAAATCACAATCGCTTCATTTGTGTAACGAAAAGTACCAATACAAAATGTTTGAGTAATTTTCGTTACACAGAGGAATCAAATATTTTTTTGTTTTTATTGCCCTTAACTATGTAAAATTTTTTGAAAATCACTCTTGTGGGACAGTACTGTTTTTCTGCTGGTTGCCACACAAAGTCTAAATAACCGGAAACTTAACACTACTTGACAGTTAAAATTCCTTTCGAATCTTGACAGCTGGAACCTTAACACAGCTCCCGAGCTGTCATTTATACTTACCACTGGGTCTCGCATTCACAAAGTCAAGTCTGTATAACACTGCTTAGCTCAAAACGCACTAACAGAGGACGTGCGGCGCGGTGGCGTGATGGTATGAACTTTTTTTTTCTGGCCGGTGCTGTGTGCGCGCTTTCGTTTAATTTCGAATGTTACAACCGATGCCGAAACTTACGCTGTCAGTGCGTAAAGTTAAAGGTATTACAGATGTAGTGAGAAACTATTTTCCTTCGTAAATTTTCGGAAAAGTTCGTATTTATCGTATTATAACTTTAAACAATTACAATTATTACTTAAAACTGGATATTTCCATATATGTATTACACGGAATGAATTCCCGACATTTTTAAGCAATAATTTTACCCCTACGGCATTAAAATTGGAACCGAAGCTATTTGAGAGAGTACGAAGTACGAACTTTTCCGAAAATTTACGAAGGAAAATAGTTTCTCACTACATCTATACAAATATGAATAATGCTACCAAATTACGGAGTGTAGTGATAGTGTAACAACAGAACTACTCACGTTTTTATTTCGAGATTAGCTCGACATCGGGCCAAAAACAAAAGTAAAACGTTAATAAAACGTAAATCCGTTTATTTCACAATGAGCGAGTCTCGATACAAAACGAAAAATGCCATTTGAAAAATTTAACGTAACGGATTTTTTTCGGATACTCTTTTGAATTATCTGTATCGAATGTGCTTTCAATTCTGTTTAGGAAAATCTTTTTTTTTTTTTTTCAAAATGGATTGACAACTTCTTATAAATAGGCTCCTACTGTACAGATAATACAAAATTTATCATCACTTCTTTTTGATAGAGTTTTTGATACGGACGACTTTGTGAATTTGATAATATCGTCAGTGGAAAAGAAAAAACGCTAAAGCGCCAAGTATCTATATGGCGCTTTAGCGTTTTTTCCTTTCCACTGACGATATGTTAATATAAAAATACCACTAGTATCACTTGATATGAGCTACGAATCACGCGTTGCTTAGCAACTCGCTGCAACAAAAAAAACAATATTAAAATATGTAAAACTAAATACTAGTCATCACAATAAACAAATCATATCTATCAGTGTGGTGTCAGAGTAGAATAACACCTTTTCATTTCTTCCATGCCGCAAGGGGCGACAGGCTAGTAACCTGTCACAATTACTAGTTGGCAGGTATAATAATGACAGGTTGCTTTCCTGTCGCCTACGTACGGACAGCTGCAGAGAAAAGTAACCCACTAGTAATGAAATATTGTATGAGCGGGGGTTACATTTCTCTGCAGCTGACTGTAATTAACCTATTTCCTTCGCGTCATCTGACATCCACGGAAAAAACGGACAGGCATTATCCCAAACCCAACACCGCACGGAATACGGCTTCTGACTCTACCCTGCAGATTACTATTGAAAGAGGGGTTTTGTCTAAATGGGGACCCGGAAGGTAGATGAAAGGGGGGATGTTTCGTACAAAAGGGGGCCCCGGAAGGTATTATACACTTACTTGGTCAGTTCCCTTGTCGTGAGTGGCCCGGTGAGCCCGGAGCGCGACCGCGATCGGCTCAGCTGCGCGCGCCGCTCGGCTGTAGACATAACATCATATTATTTATCATTTTTTTTTTTAAATACTAGCTTCGCCCGCAAAGTATAGTGAAATTGGGTAGTATTTCCCAAAGTCACTATAATACAACCTCTTGTAACCATTTTCTGGTATTCAAAAACAGCCTAGGTCGTTTACAAATTGTTATAATAGAATTATGATCGAAATACATAAAAAGTTACTAGTTAATTTTAAATTAAGCCATATTATTTAGTGTCAGCGTAGAAGACAAAATTAATGAATCGATATATTTTTTCTTTAGACGTGTATTTGTATGCATGGCTCCAGTATAAGTATTAAAATAATTAAAAAAACAAATCGAAAACAAAAACACGTATAACAACATCAAAAGCACAAATTATTTTAGCAGAGTCAAATAATTCTCAATCGACGTTACACTGTAAAAAAAAAAACTACTTAATCCGTCAATTAATTTAGAGAAGTATAGGACACGAAATGCTACTTAAACACAAACATGACTATTTCACATTTCGTAGCCGCTTCTAGCATGATTTTAGGTTTTAGGTTAAGAGGTGCAAAATATAATATCTTTATCTGTTTTTAAGTGACCTTTTCTACAAATAAATGCAACAAAATTACATGCAAAATAAATAACACAAGCGAAGCGACGAACAGAGTTTCGTCCAATCTCTGTTCGCCGAATTATTGTTAGACAACGACCCTAAAGACAAGATATAAACTTGTATAGCGTATTGTCCCGTTCTCCTTCGCAATCGTAGGCCGCAACGCAACACCGACTCTGTACCAAACACAATAAGGATCATTATCCGGGTGACGACACTTTGGCACGTGCCTCCCGAATATCATTTGTCAGAGGCAAAGGTTCACCGAATTGTCGCTTCATCGAAAATTTATAAGAAAGTTTCTACGTGCTATACTTAAACTGTTGTGTCATCGTAATGACAAATACGGATGACTCACGTCTCAGATCACGTTTAGCTCGACATGTTTCGGGCTAGTTCAAAGCATATCCTCAAAACCTTCTCCTTTTAACTTATGGAAATTTTATGTTCTTCCTACACCTTCACAGAACCACAAACACTCTAGAGACCCACAAGATACTAAAGGGTCCAATATGAAAATATCCGTTATTCAACTTTTTTTCCATACACTGTGTTACGTAACGAAAGCGTACAATTTGTGTGAAAACCATGAAACATTTTTTTTATATCTTAAATCGACGGTGCTTGCGTCTCCATGTAAGAAAAACATAAAATTTCCAAATATTGAAAGAAACCGGATACAGGATTCTTCTTTTGAAAACGTCCTTATATCAAAATTCCGGTTACACGATTGATAAATGGTTAATTTTCTTTGAAGCAACAATTCGATCAATCGAGCATTCTGCGAAACTAATTTCGGTGAAAGGTGAAGTTTTGCACCTGTTCAACTTACACTAACAATGCGTGGTGCAGACTATAAGACATACCTTCAATAAGGTGCAAAATCTCGTGGACTACTCCGTCCTCATCGCTTACATCTTCTAAGTGCCGCATGAAATGGACATGGCATTATGACACTTATACGAGGGTCAAACTGAAAGTTTCGGGAATAGAAAAAAATATCCAGTTAAAATGATCAAAAGTAATTTTATTGCTTTTGAAAGTATTCTCCCTTATATTAAATGTACTTTTACATACGTTCAAACCAGTTTTTGAAGCATTCATTGAACGCTGAAGGTGGGGTCGACAAAATGGCCGTTTTGTACGCCTCAACGGCATCTTCTGGCGCCTGAAACTGCTTACCACGTAACTTATCTTTGATTTTGGGGAATGTGAAAAAGTCATTGGGGCTTAAGTCAGGGCTGTATGGAGGATGGTTCAGTAATTCGACTTTTTCACCGTCTAGATAGTCCTTTGTTAACCGAGCCGTATGGGAGCTGACATTGTCATGGTGAAGGATGATGCGACGATTGAGGTTTTTTTTTCTCAGTTCACCAAACACACTCGGCAAACAAATGGTTGCATACCAATCGGCATTGACTGTTCTACGATCATCAAGAGGAATTGTAGCCACGTGACCCGATTTGGAGACAAAACTAGCCACCATCTTTTTGGCCGTGCTGCGAGAGCGAACCACTTTTGTCGGCTTAATCTCGCCTTCATAGGCCCATACTCGAAATTGGTTTTTAGTTTCAGCCTCATAAGCGTATATCCATTACTCATTACCCAATACAATACTAAAAACTGCATTTGAGCTTCCTCTGTTGATTTTATTTAAAGTTTTGGGGCACTAATCGACACAAGTCGTTTTCCGTTCGTCGAACAACTGATGAGGTATCCACCGGGAAAACAATTTTTGCACGCCTAACTCTTGCTGTAGAATAATTTGTATTTGACTCATTCCAATGCCCAGAGACTCCTGAATTTCCCGATATGTCACATGTCGGTCTTCCGTAATCAGTTGACGCACAACATCGATGTTTTCTTGGGTGACTGCCGATTTTGGTCGACCTTCACGCACATTGTCCATGAGGGAAACACGGCCACGTTGAAATTCCGAAAACCACCTGTATATTGTAGTCATCGAAGGGGCTTCATTATTAAAAGCAGCAATCATCCGGTCTCCACATTATTTTTATGTTAATCCACTTTTAAAGTCGTAGTAAATCATAGCTCTTAAATTTTCACGTGACAATTCCATGTTGAGCAGCGACTCATCAAGTTCAAAAAACAATTGAAACCGAACCATTGTTTTTTTTTTCTATGTGGCCAGTTTTTTAAGCTATAGAAACTTTGACGATTGTAAAAAGGTACGGTAAATACGTGATAAAAAATGTTATTTAAATATTAGTTTCCCGAAACTTTCAGTGCAGCCCTCGTAGCTGTGAATCTACTTGACCTAAATTGCAGTGAACTGATGATGTTTTTCTAATGCGATTGTTCATTTATCATCTATATGCAAATGAATGATTCTAAGGTAGTTCTTCTTTTAAACCGACAAAATGGCGGCTATTTTTGGTATTTTTCGGATTTTATAACATCTATATTTAAATAAAATCTTAACAAAATAAAATTAAATTTTGTTATGACTCTGGTGACTTAATTGCATTGTGGACATTGTGGTTTACCAGAAAACTTTGTGACAGAGTGGTACTTTTCATCAGAGACGTTATTTCGCTTTACGATTCTGTCAAAAAAATTTGCGATAAATATTTCGGTATTTTTATATTCACAAACAGGGGAAATTGATTGATTATTTAAAAGCAATTCTGGACAAGAAATTCCTCTAGGCCTTAGTCTATGGAATAATAAAAATCTAAAGGGAAGCTTGTTATAAAGAAAGACAAACTTATGTAGGTTAAAAAGAAGAATGACCCACTATTGTGTTCATGTGTTCTTTAATATTCCAATTTCAAGTATGTTGATACTTGTGCTACTCTCGATTCTACTCACAAGAAATGTCATTTTTCATACATACTCGTACTACCTGAGACATAATCCTAAGATATCACTAACGATCTGAAACTTATTCCTTATATACTATCATTACGATAATATTCTTACCTCCTGCCACCCGCGGGTTCGCTTTTTTCCGCGGCCGTTCTCTGCTGAACGCGGTACCGCTTTGGAGAGCTTCCATCAAACTGTGAAACAAAATGTCGTTCATGAAAATCTTCATATTTTTTGTTTTATATTTCTGTTCTGTAGACAGAATAAAAAGTGGCAGAATAATAAATGAGAGAATAAATGACTGACTAAATCACTTAGTAAGTAAATAAGTGAGTGTTTTAGTGAATGGATAAGTAACTGACCGAGTGAATCATGAGTGAATTAATAAGAGTCTGAATGATTGAATAAGTAAACGGCTGAGTGAATCACTGAGTGAGTGAATAAGTGACTGAGTGAACCAACGCGTAAGTGAATGGATACATGAATGGAGAAATCACACAGTGACTAAGAGAATCATTAAGTGAATAAATGAGGGATAGAACGAATCACTGAGCAAGATGAACGGGTAAGTGACTGAAGGAATGAATGGAACAGTGACATGAAAGTATATTCCTACAGTAAGCGTATGCACGTGTGTGAATGCGTGAATCACTGAGTAAATAATTAAGTAAGTAACTGAGTAAGTGACTGATTAAATCACCGCGTGAGCGAATTAACGAGTGACTGCGTGAAAACGAGTTATTGAGTGAATCACTGAATAACAACGGATGACTAAGTATAGGATCGAATGAACTGACTGTATATTCTTACAGTGCCAGAGTGCCTGTGTATATGTATGTACTAGCTTTTGCCAGCGGCTCCGCTCGCGTTAAATTCGGGGTAGCACAGAAGAGATAGCACATACCAATTTATAGCTTTCTACATTGAAAATTGCGGAATTCTCCACAAACGAAATGGGGGGTTTTGAAGAGACAAAAAGTAGCCTATGTCACTCTCCATGCCCTAAACTACCTCTACCTAAAAAAACAGGTCAATTCATCGCTATGTTTAGCCGTGAAAGACGGACAAACAAACAAACACACTTTCACACTTATATATTAGTATGTATGTCTATCATACCTGTCCATGACCCCGTCCTGTGCCTGGTCCATGTCCACGAGCTGCTTGTACCGGTGTTGTCTCTCTCTCTTGTCCCGATCTGCCGCGGCGCGGGCCTCCCTCGCCCGCCGCGCCCTTTCTTCCGTCTCTCTCGCTACCACGTTCTCTTGGTGCGCCGTCTGATAACAAAATACATTTGTTGAGATATATCATTAAGATTTCAGGTAGTAAGAGGTACATACATACATACATTACGCCAGTATTGAACATTGATGAAAGACGATTTACGAAACAAATTTATACGGGACTAGCTCTCCGTCCGCGACTTCGTTCGCGTAAATTTCGGATTTTGGGGTCGTAGGTTTCTGAGCCTATTCATTACAAACAAACAAAGTTTTCCTCTTCATAATATTAGTGTAGATGTAGATATCTAAACCCAAATATTTAACAGATTCCTTTTTTTTTTTCAAAATAAATTTAGCCTATGTTACTCGTGGATAATGTGGCTTTCGAATGGTGCAAGAATTTTTAAAAACGGTCCAGTAGTTACTGAGCCTATTCATTACAACCAAACAAACAAACAAAGTTTTCCTCTTTATAATAATTAGTGTCGATAATGTGGATGGGTGCAGTGGGAGGGGAAGACCTAGACGGACGTTACGTGACCAAATCGCGGACGTTTTAGAAACAGGTCAGGTCAAGAGTACCCGGAACCGACGAGCATGTATGAGGAGACTAATGAATGTGGATGAAGCAAAAGAGGTATGTCAGGATCGCAGCGAGTGGAACAAAGTAGTCTCTGCCTACCCCTGTGGGAAAGAGGCGTGACGATATGTATGTATGTATGTATTGAACATTCTGAAAAGTGTCTTTGACACCCCTGTAAAAATTTCTTGATTTTTTTTATTATTGACCTTGTGGGAGACAATTGTTTCATCGCTTTTCAGTTCATTGCGCCCTTTGTTTACCTACTTTACGTCACGTACGCAAGCCCCTTTATTCGGCGTGTACGCACCTAAGTTCTGAGATCGAATTAGAGATCAAAAATGTAAACAAACTTCTTGCCATTTCTTTATTGTTATGAATCAATAAACTAAAATTAGTTAAGAAAATAATACAATTAGTACAATTATATCAATTAGGTCAGGGGGTACTCATCCCGTGTCTGTCCGGCATTTGGAGTTTAGTATACGGGTATGCGACCCCGGCCTCCCCTAGCTACTACAGCTTTTTCATCAGCCTTCCATTGCTGTAGTATCCTCTCAAACCCTGACCTACCCCAACTCTATATCCCTCTTCACAGTTTTCTTCCTACCTGGCCTCCTTTTCCTTGTCCATTTCCGCCAAGGTCTGCCGTGCCGAGAGATGCGTGACTAGAGGCGTGTCTAGTCTTTAGCGTGCCAATCCGCCTTGGGGACCAGGCAATCCCCTGTTAATGGCTTGCCTTATCCTGGCATGCGGGGCTCTGCCAGGATGGACATCTTATTCCCTAGCTACTCGTGGGTACGCAATGATACCAAATTTTGTTAGTGTTCAGAAGGGCGGCGACGAGGTTCGCAACCCGTCACGTCTCGTTCACCACGGGGGCGAGAAGTGGGCTACAGAGAGCCGCTTCGCTACGCTGAATGTAAGAGGAGGGATGCATGATAAAATTGATGAAGTATGTCAGATAATGGATGATAGGCATATTGATGTGTTGTGTGTGAATGAAACGAAGCGGAAAGGGTGTGACACCACCCAACATGGAGCATATACTGCATATTGGTCTGGTGCCAATAAAGGCCACCAGGGAGTTGGTGTCATACTCTCCGCAAGGGTAGCTGAGTGTGTGATTGAGTTTGAGTATGTTAGTCCCAGGCTTGTATGGGTGAGGCTGAAAGTTGGGCTCACTCGCATCTTCATTCTCGGTGTGTATGCACCGACGGATGTAGGATCGAGTGGGTCTATAAAAGATAAGGCTGAACGGGACAAGTTTTGGGATAGCGTGAGAGATGTTTTGTGCTTATGTAAGGAAAATGAGAGGATTATCATGTTAGGTGATTTTAACGGATGGGTGGGAATAAAACGGAACGGATATGAAAGAGTACTTGGTGCGTTTGGCGATGAACGAGTGAATGAAAATGGTAAAAGTTTGCTTGAGTTATGTCTGGAGTGGAATCTTTGTGTGAGCAACACTATGTTTGCACACAAAAAGATCCATATGTATACGAGGGAAGAAGGAAGTGTGAGAAGTATGATTGATTATGTAATTGTGGATGAAAGACTAAGAAGTAAGGTCAGGGACACTCGTGTATACCGCGGAGTCGGCGTACATACAGATCACCACTTGGTGGTATGCCGGATTAGTGGTCTGTTCAAGTTCAAACGGTGGCGACACCGACTTGTGGAACCCACGAGTGTTCTAGAACGAATAAAAGTGGAAAATTTACAAGATGAGGATGTAAGAAGCGTATATAAGGACAGACTGGAAGATCGATCGAAGTGAGATGTGTGATATAGAAAGGGTATGGATGACTTTTAAGGAAGGAGTTGTGGATGTGGCTACAGAAGTATGTGGAGTGTATAAAAGAGGAAAAGGAAAAAAGCAGAAGAGTGTATGGATGGATGCTGAAGTACAACAGGCGGTACGAAAAAAGAAGAAGGCATGGCAGGATTGGTTGGCTAAAAAGGCTAATCGAAGAGTGCAAAAAGCGACGGATAAAGAAGTACTTGATGCGAAAGAAGAATACAAAAGAGTGAAAGGGTTTGTAAAGTCGACGTGTGATAAAAAGAAAGAAGAGCGAAAGGATGATTTTGATAGGAGACTATCTGATGACTTCCGGACTAATATTAAGATGTTCTGGAAGTCTATAAAGACAGCTCGAGGCAAAAGTACGGCCTCGGAGCTGAATCAGATTAGAAGTCAGGATGGGAGTATTATAAAAGGAGAAGAGCATGTGTTAAAGAGATGGAAGGAATATTTTGAAAGCTTATTCGAAAGAGGAGAAGAGCAGGTACAAGTACCAGTACCAGCTCAGGCAGGAGAAATGAGTAAAAGTAGTCAAGATAATGAGATAAGTATGAATGAAATTTTGAACGCAATGAAAAGAATGAAGTTAGGAAAGTTTGCGGGGTATGATAGGGTGTCGGTTGAAATGTTGAGAGCCGGTGAGGGCGTGGTAGCTAGTCAGTTGTACCACCTTTTCAACTTGTGTTGGACGAACGGTCGGGTACCTGAGGATTGGTGCAAGGCTGTGATTGTGCCGTTGTACAAGGGAAAAGGGTCACAACTAGACTGCAAAAATTTCCGCGGAATAAGTCTTCTCAGCGTCGTCGGCAAACTGTATGCAAAGGTACTAATTGAAAGAGTTATGAAAGAAACCGATGAGAAAATATGGGATGTACAAGCGGGTTTTAGAAAGGGAATGGGATGCGCGGATCAGGTCTTCTCCTTGCGGTGCATAACCGAAAAGTTCATGGCCAAAGGCCAAAAAGTATATTGCTTATTCATCGACTTGGAGAAGGCTTATGATAGGGTCATGAGGAATGAGTTGTGGTCAGCGTTAGCCGTGCATGGGGTGAACAGTAGTCTGATACGAGCACTAAAATCTCTTTATAAGGATTCTAGTGCTTGTGTGAGGATAAACGGGGCGTATACTGACTGGTTTAACATCGAAAGAGGTGTTAGACAGGGATGTGTCGCGTCTCCGTGGCTGTTCAACCTATTCATGGATACCTGCCTGAATGATTTAAAAACGAATGACTGTGGACTTAGAATGAGGGAGTTGACCATCAAATGCCTCCTATACGCCGACGACCAAGTGTTGGTCGCATCGTCGGAGGAGGAGTTGCAGAGGATGGTTAATATTTTATGTGGCGCATTGGAAATGAAAGGTATGAAAGTAAATGTGAGCAAAACAAAAGTTATCGTGTTTGAAAGAGATGATTGTGGAACAGAATGTGATATTATGATTGCGGGTGAGAGAGTAGAACAAGTAAAAGAGTTTGTTTATCTGGGATCGGCTTTTACGAAAGATGGAAAGTGTGAAACTGATATTGAAAGAAGAGTGAATGCAGGGAATATGGTCAATGGAGCGCTGCGCGCCTTTGTGAGCAGTGAGAAGGTGTCGAAAAAGGCGCGTCTGGCTGTCCACAGAGGGGTGCTCGTTCCAACACTAATGTACGGTAGCGAAAGTTGGGTATGGCAAACGAAGCATAAAAGTAGAATAAATGCGGTAGAAATGAGAGCGTTAAGAAGTATGGAAGGTGTAACACTGAAAGACAGAATACGAAATAGTGTGATAAGGGAAAGAGTTGGCGTGAAAGTAGATGTAGTGACTAGAATAGAAAGAAGTATGCTTAGCTGGTTTGGTCATGTAGAGAGGATGGATGAAAGAAGATTGACTAAACAGATCTATGCTGGAAGTGTGAATGGATGTGTTGGGAGGGGAAGACCTAGACGGACGTTCCGTGACCAAATCGCGGACGTTCTAGAAACAGGTCAGGTCAACAGTACCCGAAATCGACGAGCATGTATGAAGAGACTAATGAATGTGGATGAAGCAAAAGAGATATGTCAGGATCGTAGCAAGTGGAACAAAGTGGTCTCTGCCTACCCCTGTGGGAAAGAGGCGTGACGGTATGTATGTATGTATGTAGTAACAAAAAAGGTTGCCTACATCTGGAATGTCACTTTGATATTGACAGTTGTTTGTTTACATTTTTGATCTCTAATTCGATCTCACACTATACAACCGTTCGACATTGCGATGTTATACGGTTGACTAAGAACCGGAGTACTTAAGTCTGGACAATATTTTTAGATTTTCGTTTTTTTACATAAAAATTCCGAGAAAAATTCTTCACAGGGGTTTTCAGACGATAGACCACTGATTCAAATATTCACGGTCGATTGCAAAGTGTAGAAGCGTAACATGGAGTGTAGAAGCGGAACATGGAGTGCAGAAGCGTAACATAGAGTGCAGAAGCGGAACATGAAGTGCAGAAACGGAACATGGAGTGCAGAAGTAGAACATAGGGTGCAAAAGTGGAGCATATGGTCTAGAAGCGGAACATGGAGTGCAGAAGCGGAACATGGAGTGCAGAAGCGGAACATGGAGTGCAGAAGTGAAACATGGAGTGCAGAAGCGGAACATGGAGTGCAGAAGTGAAAAACGGAGTGCAGAAGCGGAACATAGGTTGCAGAAGGGGAACATGGAGTGCAGTAGCGGAACATGGAGTGCAGAAGTGGAACATAGGTTGCAGAAGTGGAACATAGGTTGCAGAAGCGGAACATGGAGTGCAGAAGCGGAACATTCGCGGAACATCGAATACTAAAGTGCAGTGGACTCTTCTAACACTAGTAAAAGTCAAGACTCACCGCAAAAGAGTCCTTAAACGTCTTGATGTCCGAGAAGAACTCTTCGAGCGTGTACTTCTGAGGGTCGAAGACGTAATACTCTGCCAGCTCGGTGTAGAGAGCGTCCATTTTGCGGAACATCGAGTGGAGAAGGTCGCAGTGCTCGCGGGCTTCTATCGCGAAAGACTGGAGAAGGTGTTAAGGAGAGAAATGGAAGGAATTTTTTTTAGTCTTAAACCAAATAACTATAATAGTCCACAACTTAAAACTATAGTTCAAATTCAAGATCCAGTAATATGTGTCAGTATTTTTCGAAGTATATTGAGTAGATACATACATACAACCACGCCTGTGTTAGGCAGAGCACATGTAACGTGACATAGACATAATTATGACTATTACACGCTTCGCAGAGATTTCTAGCATAATTTTAAGTTTAAAAACAGACGGAAGAGGTATTATAGTGACAGGTTGCTAGTCTGTCGCCTAAAACATACCTAAATCTATTTCCTTAGTCGCCTCTTACGACATCCACGGCAGAAATAGAGAAGTGCCATTCTATTCCGTCTTACTAGTCTTCATCAAACATCAGACGACCAAATTTTTACAAAACACCAATCGCCGGCAGCCGGCGTGTTGCCACTCGCGCGCATGCCGGGAAGCGGTCGAATGCCATTAGAACGGAAGTTTTTTTTTTTCTATAATTAAGGATACGCTCATCTTCTCATGGAAGAGGTCGTCAGGACACTGCGGCACGCGAGAATTGTTCAGGTCCGTCTCAAGAGCGCGAATGTCGTTGTCCATCTTCTTGAGAGCTTTTTGAACGTTTTCCATGGAGACACGCGCCGCCCTGCAAGATAGCGAATGTGTAATTAGTCAATAATTACACCCCAATACAGTATCGGCATATAATCACGCCTGTATTCCTAAATGGGGTAGGTAGAGCACATGAAACGTGACGTAGACAAAACCATGTCTATTTCACGTTCGGTAGACAGTCCTAGCAATTTCTTTTTTGGTACAAAACATATGAAACACATACATACAATCACACCTACGTCCCCCAAACGGGGTAGGCAGAGCATACGAAACGTGACATAGACAAAACCATGATCTTGATTATTTCACGCTTCGCAGCCACTTCTAGCATAGTTTTAGATTTGATAACAGGTGAAACAGGATAATAGTGACAGGTTGCTAGCCTGTCGCCTAAAGCATACTTAAACCTATTTTCCTTAGTCGCCTCTTACGACATCCACGGAAGAAATGGAGTGGTGTTATTCTATCCCGACAACACACAGGAAAATAGTTGGATATAATAGTGACAGGTTTCAAGCCTGTCACCTGAACCATATCTCAAACCCAGCGGTAGTTAACCTTTTTTCCACACCGGTTACAAACACGTTTAAGGCATGATATCGCGGGCCGCAAGCAAAAATAATACCATACATGTTCTCACGCCTGTATTCCCAAGAGGGGTAGGCAGAGCACATGAATTCAAAAATCCAGTGCCACGCTTAGCAATTTCAGGGTAACCATCTGGTTAAGCGTGATATTGGAGTGACAGGTTGCTAGCCCATCGCCTACAATACACTAACCCTTTCCCAGAGTCGACTCTTACGACACCCACGGGAAGAAAGGGAGTAGGTGTTCATGGAAAAAGCTGCCCGTACAGTCAACCAATTTGATTCCTAGGCCACTGTAGACTGTAGAACTGACGTAATAAATTTTTTTGTTTATCTTCTGTGACATTGATGGTTGCATTACGCATGTCGTGATGACATCTTAACTTTTTTTTAAATGTGCCATCGATAATCAATAGAAAAGGAGTTTGTTTAGGTATCAATAACTTTCATGTCATAGATATCGGGATGAAACCTAAAATCGTCTATGTATTTGTTTCTCTGTCGCACTTGCGTATAAAAGAAGGTTAACTGGAATTGCCACTGTCTTTCTGTCAAACATTCTTTTTAATTTCATGATTTGGAGCTAAAACGTTTTAACTCTTTACGATTATTTCATATTGTGATTGGAGAGTCGTTAATTGTTTGACACGCACCGACGTCGTCATTATGTTGTCCTTGACGTTGTAAATGCGACAAAGTTCTATAGTGGCCTAGGAATCAAATTGGTTGACTGTACTTACCTCTACTACTTATCTTGCCACATTACATGCCGGTAACTGTACGTACCTGTCTATGTGAGGCATCTCATCGGCAAAGTTAAGCGCTTCTGGGAACTTCTTTTCTATAGTATCCGCTAAATAATGGAGCAGTGTCTGTTTGTTTTCTAAATCCTTCGTCGCTGTTAACTGAAACATAAAATAAAAAATACAGTCACGAACCGGGATTGTTGAGCCACTTGCCACTTCGCAATTTAGACGTGTAATCTATGACCGATGTGACCGACTAGATGTCAACTATTGGATTAGTATTACACGACCAAGTTACAAACATAGGTAAGTGGCTCAACATCAACAATCCCTGTTCGCGATGGTATGTGGGCTCCTGCTGTCTATGCGATCCTGGTACCACCAGTCTTTAACAGCGACTCCGGAGACAATATACAGTCATGAACCGGGATTGTTGAGCCACTTGCCACTGTTCGCAATTTAGACGTGTAATCAATGACCGATGTGACGGACTAGATGTCAGCTATTGGATTAGTATTACACGACCAAGTTACAAACATAGGTAAGTGGCTCAACAATCCCTGTTCGCGATGGTACCGTAAATATTTTAACCAGCGGTCGGGTATATGCGTCTGAAAACCCGTGTAAAATATTTCTTGGAAATTTTCATTATTGATCACTAGCTGTACGACCGAGCTTTACTCGGATTATTCAGTAAGTAAGAAATTATATCCTGGTTTTTTTTTCTCTGAAAATCACGTTTTCCCGGGAAAACCACTTACCTATGTAGATGAACTTAAAACTCCAATCCTTGTCTATATAAAAATTTTCATGAAAATCGTTAGAGACGTTTCCAAAATAGCTGGTATATAGAAATAAATATATAATACATATATACAAGAATAGCTCGTTTAAAGGTATAGGATAGGATAGGATAAATAGATATTACGAAATTATTTTATTATCGAATGACTATATAGTTTTCCTAAAAATAATTATCTGTTGTAGTTATTCGGCATCGGGACAGTTGAAAAAAAAAAGCAAAAAATTAAAAAAAAAGAAAAACTTATGTCACATCCCAGGATCGAACCCAGAATCTTCTGCACAGAGAGCGCATAATAGAAAACAAAAAAAACCGACTTCAAATTAGCAATATTTTAAAAGTATTCTGTTTACTGAATGTAAATTCTTGACTTCATCAACAAATTACCGAAAACGCCGTACATGTCCATATAAAATTTGAAGAGTTCCCTCGATTTGTCCAAGATTCCATTATCAGATCCTGGTTTCGTGCCAATGGGACCGATTTCGATTTATACCCTATCGATTAAAAAAAAAATTTTGAAAATCGGTTCACGGGTCTCCGAGATATCGAGTAACATACAAATTAAAAAATTAAAAAATTAGGTCGAATTGAAAACCTCCTCCTTTTTTTTGAAGTCGGTTAAAAATATCTGTTGTAGTTATTCGTTATCGGGACAGTTGAAAAAAAAGCAAAAAAATTAAAGAAAAAGAAAAACTTATGTCACTTCCCAGGATCGAACCCAGAAGCTCCTGCACAGAGAGCGCACGTTCATACCCCTATTCCATTGGAACTCTTGAGCTCTTTAGCGAAATATCTGTATACATTCAGTAAGAAATTCATATCCCGGTTCTTATTTTTTTTTCTCGGAAAATTGCGTTTTCCCGGGAAAACCACTTATGTAGATAAACTTAAAACTCTAATCCTCGTCTGTATAAAAATTTTCATGAAAATCGTTAGAGCCGTTTCCGAGATAGCTGATATTTATAAATATATATACAAGAATTGCTCGTTTAAAGGTATAGGATGTGGGAGACAAATGTTTCATCGCTTTTTAGGTCATTGCGCCCTGTGTTTTACCTTACGTCCCGAACGCAAGGGGTCACAAAATGGAACCATTTTATCAAATTAAAAAAAGACAGATATCCTTAACACGTACCTTAGTAAGGAAACTGATCTCAAAGCCATACGCCCCAGCATTATTGGAACCAGTGTTCATATAGTTCCCTAATAGTAGTAGCAACTCCAATATCTTCGCGAATTTGGCACTGGATTTGACTTCTTCACACGCCGCTGTACCAGAAACTATGTCCTAAAACCAAACATATAAGTCACATTATTTACCTGCGCAGAATGCATTTGAATACGTTTTTGCTAAATCTTTAGCAAAAAGTATTTTTAATGAAATCTAACATTTGAAAAAAAAATTTACAAAATTGACAATACCACAATCGAGCGAGCGAGACCAGACGCGACCTGCACACCTTCGCATTCTCAAAATATTCGCGTCATATTTGAGATGAGCCTTATAAATGATGTGAATATTCGTATTATGCAAATGCCAATACGAATATTCATGACATCCGGATACCCTACTCTAAAGGTTAGACTCCTGAGTCGGGGGACCAGCCGTTTCACATCAGCTACCGTGGCTGCGAACTGCTCTGCTTCGGTTACCTCCTTGTTGTTCATCATACCCTGGTACTCACAGGCTTGACTTCCGATATCAAATGCTCCCTGAAGGCCAGGCTCCTTGATGCACGTCAGCCAAACTGCTCTGCTGCGGTTACCTCCTTATTGTTCATCATACCCTGGTACTCACCGGTTTGACCTTCGATATCACAGACTCCGTGATTCACATCAGCCACTGTGCCTGCGAACTGCTGTGCTTCGGTTGGCTCCTTGTTGTTCATCATACCCTGGTACTTAGAACTCACCGATTTGACTTTCGATATCCAATGCTCTGAAACCGTGGGTGCGAATTTTCGGTTACTTAGCTCCTTGCTGTTCATTATACCCTGGTACTCACCGGCTTGACCTCCGATATCATCTCCGGGCAGTGCTCTCTGGACTCCTAAGGCGGGGGACCAGCCGCTTTACATCGGCGACCGTGGCTGCGAACTGTTCTGCTTTGGTTAGCTCCTTGTTGAATTCCTCATACCCTGGTACTCACAGGCTTGACTCCATGATTCACGTCAGCCAAACTGCTCTGCTGCGGTTACCTCCTTGTTGTTCCTCATACCCTGGTACTCCTGGTACCTGGTACTCACCGGCTTGACCTCCGATATCATCTCCGGGCAGTGCTCTAAAGGCCAGACTCCTGAGCCGGGGGACCAGCCGCTTCACATCAGCTACCGTGGCTGCGAACTGCTCTGCTTCGGTTAGCTCCTTATAGTTCATCATACCCTGGTACTCCTGGTACTTGGTACTCACCGGCTTGACCTCCGATATCATCTCCGGGCAGTGCTCTCTGAAGGCCAGACTCCTAAGCGAGGACCAGCCGCTTTACATCAGCGACCGTGGCTGCGAACTGCTCTGCTTCGGTTAGCTCCTTGTTGTCCATCATACCCTGGTACTCACTGGCTTGACCTCCGATATCATCTCCGGGCAGTGCTCTCTAAAGGCCAGACTCCTAAGGCGGGGGACCAGCCGCTTTACATCAGCTACCGTGACTGCAAACTGCTCTGCTTAGGTTAGCTCCTTGTTGTTCATCACACCCTGGTACTCACCGGCTTGACTTCTGATATCAAATGCTCCCTGAAGGCCAGACTCCGTGATCCAAGGTCAGCCAAATTTCTCTGCTTCAGTTAGCTCCTTGTTGCTCATCATACCCTGGTACTCACAGGCTTGACTTCCGATATCAAATGCTCCCTGTCCCTTTATCACGGTAGGGCGCGAGTAGAGATAGTCAGATCTGTCACTTTCTAATTAGAGACGTTAGAAAGTGACGGGTAGACTATCCCGCGAGCGACGCGACTAGAGCGTGTTGCCGTGCTAAGCCTACTAAAGGGCAGACTCAGTGATTCACGTCAGCCAAATTGCTCTGCTTCGATTAGCTCCTTATAGTTCATCATACCCTGGTACATGGTACTCACCGGCTTGACCTCCGATATCATCTCCGGGCAGTGCTCTCTGAAGGCCAGACTCCTAAGGCGGGGGACCAGCCTCTTCACGTCAGCTACCGTGGCTGCGAACTGTTCTGCTTCGGTTAGTTCTTCTTTGTTGTTCAACTCAGATAGTTTCTTCAATTGATCCGCTGGAGGGAGGTACTGTGGGGGAAGAAAATCAGTAGAGATCGGATTATATGCAATAGGATGTCGACTGGGATTAAAAATATATAATAATTAGTCCGTTAGTCAGATTAAGGAAAAATATAAAATACGTGCTTTTGGTTTGGCCCTGCGCAGACGACAGACTATCCGCGACGGTCTTTTTACTCTGTGAAACTAGAACCTATGGAATTATATGGAGTAACGACACGACGCGCAAAAAATCCGGGGCATAATGCATACAATCCATGTAGACTTTTTGTGCGCCGCAGACTCGATCGCACAAATAGTATGTCGTCTACGTAGGGCCTACATCAAACTTCCAGAGTTGCTTCAAGCTGTGGTAAAAAATGTACCACGCAGTGACGTTGCTCAAAATTTCAAAGCACTGTATCCTCATCATTTCTTGTTTGTCGTCCTCGTCATTTTGTTACTAAAGCCCCTTCTAAACGGGCTATATTTTTCTGCAATTTGTGGCCGGCAACTATTGCTAGCTTGCTCTTACTTCATACACTAAAGGAAGATACACATAGTTGCCCGGCCACAAATTGCGGTAAAATGTAGCCCGTTTAGAAGGGCCTTAACGAACAAAAATTAATGTTAAGAGCGTGCACACAAAATTCGGTGATTTTGATGTTTTTCCGATGCTTTAGAAAGCTATAAATCCTTAAGTTTTTAAAGAAAAACTACTGTAACATATAAATAAACTCTTTTTCTAGGGATTAACGGAAAAAAATATTTTATTAGCAACACAGATTTCTTTTACTTAGCCAATTTGTTGAAGGGTTTTCACAAAAATACGCGTCAGAGCTGTCTTTCACTTGAAAATTTGCCATTAAAATTTACCATAAACGATATAAACTTGTTATTATCTGATAGACAATATAGTCTACTGGGGATTAACGGATTAACATGAATCAAATTATTGGTTTTTATTATTCAAATATCATTTTACATAATTTGAAAGTTGAACCATTACTTTATTTTTTTTCTCATTGATTTTAATGTAATTACCTATGAAACAATTTTATTGTAAATTTACAGAATATGTTTAGTCTAACTATATTTTTTTCATGGCTAAATATGAGTTAATTTACATTTCACGATTTTTTAAACATTGGTCCAAAACCACTAAGGTCATGTGGGGGAAGAGAAACGCAGGGATAAGAGGGCTCTACAGACCATAATCACTCATAACTCGACGAGTTATGGTCTGTGGTGCCTCTTACCCCTGCCCTGCCCCTGAATTTCTCTTCCCCCACCTGATCTTATATTACGTTCGTAAAAAATGTGTGCGCCCTCTTAAAGGGCTGTCGCACGCGTGCAGTAATATTGCCCTCACGCTCGCACTTGAGCACGTGCGACAGAGATAGATAGCAGCGGGTCAACGCTCAAATTTTCCGAGCTCTGCGACCGGGCTTTAGTCTTACATCTTAAACAAATTAATGCCTTTTACACCTGTCAATGCCAACTAACCTGTATTAAAAGATCTAGAACGTTCGCAGACAGCACCGAAGTGTCGCAACGGAGCACGCACGTCCGTATGTGCTCGTACGACATGTGTTTAAGTGATCCGCCGAGCAAAATGGACAGATTCTGCGCCGCCTTACTGTCTAACACCTTCAGGTCTTTCACTTTCTTCATCGTGTGAACTCTAGGGAAGATAAATATTTGTATGAAAGCGCTGTCCGAAAAAACGTAATTTTTTTACGAAAATTACAGGAATTTTGTTCAAGAGCCGCAAGTCACATACATATTCTCACGCCTGTATTCCCAAGAGGGGTAGGCAGAGCACATGAATACAAAAATCCAGTGCCACGTTTAGCAATTTCAGGGTAACCATATGGTTAAACGTGATATTGCAGTGACAGGCTGCTAGCCCATCGCTCACAATACACTAGCCCTTTCCCAGAGTCGACTCTTACGACACCCACGGAAAGAAACGGGGAGGTGCTATTCTAACCCGGCACCACACGGGGTACAAATCACTCATCCTATGTAATCGACGAAGTAATTCAAAGTTGTATACACTGGGCTTAAGTCCAATCCCTTCCATACTGAGAGGAGGCCTGTGCCCAGCGTATTTAGGCCGGACAATTTATTTACAATCTTGCTAAAACTCACTTGTCAACAGCGTCTTCATTTTTCTTGGCAACAGGTTTGCTTGAAAACTTCTGCGCGAGACCGCTGAGTATGTCAGGCGAGTATAGCTTGTCTTCTTGTACCTTTAACAGACAAGAACATAAACATAGTAGGCAGAGCTCGCGAAACGGTACAGACAAAGCCTGGTCTCAACGCGCAGTGATGAAGCATGAAGAAACTGGTACGCAAGTGCGTACTAGTGATGTGCCGGATCGTTGAAAATGTACATCTGCGGATACAAATCTGATTACCGATATTCAGTGTCAAGATCCGCGGTTACGGATACGGATCTTGATTTCATTTATTCGATTGTTGTAATAAATAAGTTTTAGTTTTTTTTACATAAATACGTAATTACCTATAAAAAAAACCGTAAAACATCCGCGTAAAAGTAACGGATACGGACATGGATACGGTTTTTTATTTTTCCTCGGATATTTGCGAATAAGGATAGCTGAAACTGAAACTTCACTAGTGCGTACTCAATCACTCCCGTACGTACCATCGCGAACAGGGATCGTTGAGCCACTTACCTATGTTTGTAACTTGGTCGTGTAATACTAATCCAATAGCTGACATCTAGTCGGTCACATCGGTCATTGATTACACGTCTAAATGGCGAACAGCGGCTAGTGGCTCAACAATCCCGGTTCGTGACTGTACGCACGCACGCACACACGCAAATACATCTCACTTATTGTTTTAAGCTTTCGCAATTCTCGTAACGAGGCTCTTATCTGTCTTTACTCGCGCACAGACATCCACAATATCAATCTGCAGTTTACCTTGACCCAGAAAGCCTTCTCCGACATCTTGGCTGGTACGATCGTTTTCCAGTTGGCACGCTTCAGAGGCCCCTCGACCTCCCACTTGCGTTTCGGCTTGAGACCGTGCGGCAGCACGTCTGGTTGTGGCTGGTGAAAAAAAAACGAGTTTTTTTACCAATATGTGTGTGAAATACACTAGAAAGGTAGACCTGGATAAAAAAGTACATTAAAGCAACCATTATTGAGCTTTAAATGTTGAATTACAGACAAAAATATATGACTTCAAAAACGGAAAAGTTCCGTAGTAATTTGACACCCCTGTTTCGCCCTCGAGGGGATGAATTTCCAAAAACCCTTTCTGCTCCCCTGTTATAAAAGGCACCACGAAGTTTTTCACTGAAGGTTAGCCCCTGCGTTGATTATCAGCCCTGCCGTGTCCTGACAAAACACTGTAACCTTAAAATGTCGATTTTTCAGGAAACGCAAAAAACGAAAATTGACCTTGCAACCATGACACTCACTTCAAAAATGATGTAGAATTGTCACGGCAAAACACTGTAACTCGGGACAGCTGCCATAGAGGTCGCCTAAAAATGCCCAGATTGTTTTGGCAAAACACTGTATCTAGTTTAGTTACAGTGTTTAGTCAAAACAAGACCTTCTGTTTGAACAGTTACAGTGTAAAGTGCTTTGGGGTTTTTCGTTGATTTTGGTACATTTGTTTGTCAAATTAAGTAATGTTTGAACATGTCTATATGGATATAGACCCGAAAAGCTCATTTATTGATGTTACCACAAAACACTGTAACCGCCATTACAGTGTTTTGTCATGACACGGCAGAGCCAGTCAGTTAGCTTCTGTTTTTATATACAGGGTGTCCCGTAAGTAGTACGACAAACTCGATAAGGTGAGGTAAGGTGGTCAGGTCACCACCAAAATAAAAAAATAAGAATAGTAAAAGTGCCATCATTTAGAAAATATTCCAGTTTTATCGATTTTTTTCAAAAACTTTTACACACGGCTAGTTTTTGAGTTACGAAACTTTACGTTCTTGTCAATAAGCTACCTAACGAATTGAAAATATAACAAATAATTCTTTGTTCCAAAATTAAAAGTATTTTTGCTAAGAGGTTATACTTATACAGTGCTAATGGAATTTTTGATTTGTCCGTTAAACGGTAGCATTTTTTTTTTTAATTATTTATGTAGACTCCTTTTTTTAGTTTTTTGTTAGTTGTATGTTTTTCAATTTTTGCTGCTACTGCTGCTGTTACTGCTACTCACCATTCTGGGCGCCAAGGGTCCTCCCATCATGGGCGGGGGGCGTGGCCCGCCCATCATCGGGG
>BHDV01005678.1:15065-29029 GCA_005406045.1 Adoxophyes honmai | reverse complement strand
TTGTGATACTTGAACAAAATTTCTGTAATTTTCATAGTTAAATGTATGACATGGGGGGAGGGGTGGCTAAAATTACCCAAATTTTGTGCGACATACTTCATGGATGACCCCTAAAGCACTAATAATTTTCAAACTTTTTTATAACTAGCTTTCCGCCCGCGGCTTCACCCGTGTGGAATATTATATTGTAGTAAAGCAGCCATTTTCAAAGTGTGTTCCGCAGAACCCCAGGGTTTCGTGATGCCCCTGAAGGAGTTCTGCAAGAATTTAGAAAAAAAAAAACAAAATGCCAATCTCTGTTCGAAAGTTTTGACGCGACAAATACATGGACGGACGAGTGGATAAAGAATACTTTTAAAAACTACCATTTTTTTGTAGGGTTTCATCAAGTATTTCACTTTCTAAAGGGTTCCGTCACCTAAAAAGTTTGAGAACCGCTAATGTAAAGAATTGCAACTAGCAAAAAACACATTATATAGAAATGCAGTTTAGTAATAAATAATCATGTCTTTTTGGACCTTGTAGTCAGGGATAATTCAAGAGTCAAAGTCAGAAGTTGACTATTATAGACACATATTTTATATATAAATCTAATAAAATGCGTCGGTTGCAGCAAAACACCAAATATAGCGTAGCATAACTAAGGTCAAGACGAATTCAAGGAAAAACTTGCAAAACTAATTTCAATTAGATAGAAAACAAACAAAATAGAGAGCCAACGAACAAAAAAGTAGCAGACTTTAAAAAGGACTTAATTAACCGCAGAATAAAGCTTTAATACAGTCTTATATTAATTGTTTTCCATGGAATAAACATAAAAACATGATCTCATCAAGCGACCAAATGCATTACTTATAACCTAGAATAACTCTTTTATACAACTTGCTTATCACGCAAAGCATATCAGATAAGATAGCGAAATATCCTTACCACTAAATATAAGTAGAATTAACTTAAGATAACTTCACAAACAACACTTTTTGATAAAAACATGATAACAGTACATAACAAACAAGAACAGAAGGAACACTTAACTGCCACAGATAATTTTAGAAATTCTTTCCGTTAACATTGTGTCACATCGGAATGACGTCACCGCCCACGGTCTTGGTAAAATTACGAATGAAGTGAATACAACTTCAGGTTAACCAACAAAAGAAAATATAGTAATTTCTAAATTGACTGAAATTATTTCGACGCGTGAAACTTAAAATGCATTTCATTTCTTAAGTAACAAAGCCATATCGCATAAGCTCAGACAGAAACTTTAAAAATTATGTTTTTAAAATATTTGACAAATTGTTATCATGATCCAACCTTTTGTAAAGATAAATAATAAAATCAAATTCTTGGCATAAAACTTTCGTTCTTCTTTTTATATTAAGAAAATTCTATTCAAACCACTGTCAAGACAAGTGTTTCAGATTTTTTTCACAAATTTTTCATCCACCATCACGATCAGTTCGTCTTATCATAATCACCACAGTATTTTTCATAATTCAACAAAATTTAATTTATTAACCGTTCAAAATGGATACAAATAAAACCGAAGATGTACCGAAAAAATGCTTCTGTGCAAAATGTTTTCTGCCTATTGACGAACAACAAAAAGTTGAAATTGAGGGACAACATTTTCATAGATTATGCAGCACTTGTTGTAAGTATAATAATTATTTGAGAAGTTTTTCGCTGAATATTTAGATATCCTATACCTTTAAACGAGCAATTCTTCTATATTTATGTATTAAGTAAGGAAGTTGTATGGACAATAATCTGATATTCCTTTGATAACTTATAGTAAAGATTCGCAAAGGTAGATGACGCTACAGTGCGTCTTAACTTTTTTACTTTAAGACGGATCATAGATGGCGCCACTACCTAAAGGTAGTGTGCTGTGCTGCTGTGTAAACAGCTCTTCCTATGATGCGGCTCAAAATTTGTGCGTCTCAAAATTCTTAATTTCCTTGTGGCAATTGCCACCATGCTTCGTTCTACCCGTCAAGATTGACACTTCAGTTACTGGCCCTAATTATAGATGGCGCCGCGGTGCCTCCACAGCGCCTCCTAGTGACTAATATTGTAAACTTGTTTCTAGGCGTCTGTCAGAAGGTGCCGACGCAGCTGAAGATGTTCTACGGGCACGTATTTTGCCACGAGTGCTTTAAGAGTCACGTGTTGTCCCGCTTCCGAGACAACCCTCGCTACGATTGGTGGATGCAGTTCGCTCCTGGGGTTCATGCTCAGGAAGGTAGATGGATTTAGATTTCTTCCGCTTTACATACATACATTAACATCATGCTTTATTCCATATGCTTCTATTCAGCTACTCTTCTCCCTTACTTTTACTCGTAATCTGTGAAAATTTCAACTGCCTAGCACTAACTGTTCTTGAGATACAGCCTGGTGATATACGGACAGACGGATAGCGAAGTCTCAGTAATAGGGTCCCGTTTTCACCCTTTGAGTATGGAACGCTAAAAATCGAAAACAGTAGTCTAGGACAGTTTTTTACAATTTGTGGGTCACGATCACTTCGGGGGTCGCTTAACGTATGCGTTACGATCGCGAAGAGAATTAAAGTTGGAGTAAAATCGTTACAATCCTTTTAACCTAATAAGGGGGTCTCGCACTGAAAAAATAGTGGTCTAGAAGATAATGAAGTAAAATTTCATGGTATTTTTTATTGGAATAGAGTCAAAGCCGGCGTCGGAGGCGCCGACCGCGTCAGAAACGAAGCGCTGTATATGCACGCGTTGCCTTCAGTCTGTTTGCGAATCTGAGAAGATTGAGATCAGCGGTCAACCCTTCCACGTGCACTGCGCACGATGCTGTAAGTTCTAGAATAAGTTTTTATCGTCAAAACATCACACCTGTAGGTTTAGCACAGCACTACGCACAAGACTACACCTTCGCGAGATAGACTACTTGTAATTTTTTGACAATTCTAGTTTGATAGTGACAGGTTGTCTCCCGCGCATTGCTACTCGCGCCTTGCTGAGTTTAAGCCGGCTGTATTCCCAAAAGGATAGGCAGAGTACTCGTTAAGTCGTTACATATTAGTGCACTTAGCACTTAGGTATTAGTTACATGAAAAGAGACCCACGTGGTGTTGGAGTTCGATCTACATCTCCGTTTCACCTGGAAATGTAAGAGGGGACTAAGGACTAGGTTAGGGATTGCTTTAAGCGACAGGACAACAAAATGACACTATTATAGGTACCTCTTTCATAACTTCTGAAGCCTTTCTAAATAAAAAAACTAAATGTTTTTGCTATCTCTACTTATACCCCTGGTAGGCTGGTAGTGGCTATCTGGGATCAAACCATTTCAAAACGATGCTAATGGGCTTTAACTCGATCGTAGTCTCTTCCTACTAAGATATCTTGGATCCAAAAATTGGTATCACAGTCGCACGTGTGAAAATATTACACCGAAATTTGTACTTATTGTTTAGCTTGCCAGTCATTTTTCAGGATAGTAGAAGTCCTGCTAGTGGATGAGAGGTGGCGCTCGCGTAGGGTCGCTATAAACTGGCACCCCTTTTTAACCGACTTCAAAAAGGAGGAGGTTCTCAATTCGACCTAATTTTTTATTTTTTATTTATTTTTTTTTTTTTTGTGTGTATGTTACTCGATATCTCGAAAACCCGTGGACCAATTTTCAAATATTTTTTTTTAATCGAAAGGGTATAACTCGAAATTGGTCCCATTGGCACGAAACCAGGATCTGATGATGGGATCTTGGAGGAATCGAGGGAACTCTTCAAATTTTATATGGAGATGTACGGCGTTTTCGGTAATTTGTTGATGAAGTCAAGATTTTACATTCAGTAAACAGAATACTTTCAAAATATTGCTAACTAGCTGTGCTCGCGACTCCGTCCGCGTGGAATAGTGACAAATTTCCCCCGTTTTTCCTACATTTTCCACTGTTTCTTCGGTCCTATTGGTCGCAGCGTGATGTTATATAGCTTAAAGCCTTCCTTGATAAATGGTCTATCCAACACAAAAATTATTTTTCAATTCGCACCAGTAGTTCCTGAGATTAGCGCGTTCAAACAAACAAACAAACTCTTCAGCTTTATTATATTAGTATAGATTTGAAGTCGGTTTTTTTTGTTTAAAATTATATTATTAACATATTATATCGTCTAATTTAATACTAGGATCACAAGAGCTGATGAGGTCTTTTTTACAGGCGCCTGCCATCTGGTGCCGAAAGAAAATATCAAGATCTACTTCGGCCAAGTTTTCTGCGAGGATTGCTTCAACCGGCTCATCCTGAACCGGAATAAGGACAACCCTACGGAGTTCTTCAAAAACTGTTTCGAGCATATGCAGGTTGGTTTAGACCAGTGACTAGCCTCGTCCTGCCCAATGTCCTTTATAAAGGACAAAGGCAAAGCAAATCTGAATTTTTCATGAACACTTAAATTTCGAATTAGAATAATTGAAATTGGACGTTGAGCAGGACGAGGCTTGAGTAGACCACGGGAGAGACGATGGGCATCCGCGTTGATGTTGGTGAAAATAGATGCCGAAGCTAATAAAACTCTGAATAAGGGTCTATGATAAAAAAACTTTGGAACTTCTGGTATAGACAAAACTAAAAGGGATTATTCTTTCCTAGTAGAATTAATCTATTTTCACTCTAGGTTATCTATCTGCGAGGATCGAGGGTTGTAGCTTTATATTAGGTATTTATTCAGCTTTTAGGAGGCTTAAGGCCATTTAATTCCCGAGTGTCATGAGTCCATAGAACAAAAGAAGCTACTTACTATCGCCTGCAACACCTCTTCCGCATTTTAACACGTTCCTTGTCCGAAGGCCCCCAATGTGGGGACATGAAGCTTTTTTTCACAAGTCCATGTTCCCACTATGATGCCACAGTTTCATACACAGATGCACAATTAGACTTGTGACTTTGACAGACCGATTTGTACGGGGACAGGGAATGTGTTAATACATGTCATCTGCATTCTTTCACCAGAACAACCCTCAGTTCTCCGAGAACATGGCTGGCTTCATGTCGAGCAGCACCAGCAACGCCGGCAACCCGCTCATCTTCATGATGCAGGGCCAGCAGTCGTACTGCCGGTGCGGGGACCGCGCCAGCGAGCAGACGCCCGACTGGCTGAACCAGGGGCCCAAAAAATGTAAGAGCTTTTCTAATAACCAGGGCCCGTAACTTTCATGCCGTTGATACAAAAATAACGTCACGCTCCTTAAAGGGTGATCCCAAATAGTTTGTTTGTAAATTATTAATCATTAGTTGTCAATCATTTTAATCATGTCCAAATGAACGAATAAATAATACCTATTTGATACGTGAAACGTAAATAAAACTATTTGAGTTATTTCATACATACATTTCAGTAATTACGTAGAAAACAGATCCGCTCTAAAGTAAAGCACGCCATCCTTCTTGCATTAATTCCCATGCAAAGAAAATCTAAGTCATCTTCGCGTTCATACGTAATGCAATATTCATAAAAATCCTTTTCTTTTGTAATCGTATTTTTGTTCGTTATGTATGTTACAGAAATAAAATTACAATAACAAAAACATTAAAATGTTTGACAGCTAATGATTAATAACTTACAATGAAACTATTTGGGATCACCCTTTAAGGAGCGTGACGTCAATTTTGCGTCAACGGCATGAAAATTACGATCCTTGCTAATAACATTTGTACTAATGCTTCGACGCCTCAACGCCCAATAGATGACACCCATCTGTTACATGTCTTACTATGACATAAAGCCACGGATACATTAGGGGACAAATGTGCCGCGACACGTGTCGCGCGACATGTTGAGCGAAGTAGCACGACGTCGCCGGACTTCGCTCGACAGTTCGCGCAACTTATATCCGCGTATACACACGTGTCGCGCGACATGTCGAGCGAATTCCGGCGGCGTCGCGCTACATCGCTTGACATGTTGCGGCACTTTTGTCCCCTAATTTATCTTTGGCTTAAGGTTGCAAGTGCCATGTATTGGGTCAGTGTCGAGCACAGGGACGTTTACTTTGGCAATACGCTAGAAATTATAAGCAACCTGTGCCTGTGCGTTACCTGTGTGGTGTCGGGATAAAATATAACTTCTCCCATTTCTGCCGTGGATGTAAGACGCGACTAAGGAAATAGGCCAGATACGCTTTAAGCGACAGGCTAGCAACCTGTCACTATTATGCCTCTTCCACTTCTTTAAAAAACGAAAATTGGCTGCGAAGCGTGAAATCGTCGTCTTGGTTTTGTCTGTCACGTTTTGTGTGGTTTACCTACCCCATTAGGGAACAGAGACATGATTATAAGCTTATAATCTATTGCATTAGCCATCTTTTACGACGTCCACTGAAGAAACTTAGTTCTCAATGAAGTCTCACCTAATGTCGTGTCATTTTTCCTTTGTTTGTTGGTTAAGTCAATGCCACTACCATTTGTTTTTGCCCGCTAAAATTCACCAACCCATTTGTCCATAGGTGCGTGAGTTAAAGTCGAAATGTTACAGCCGCGACGCCAGAGACATCTGTCGGCGACTCGCTCAGTACATGGGAGCTTTCGTTTGAGAATCGCACGGAAGGCTCTGCGGCCGAGTCCGACTCAGCGCGCGACGACCTGGCGGCTGCGGAAAAAATAGAAAAGCTAACCAAATACCTGCGCGAACGAGAACCTGAGGAAAATAAAAAATGGCAAAAGTTTGGCGTGGCGCCCGTCGAGGCGCCGCTGTCGCAATGGATTGACTTGCAAGATGATAAATTGTCTACGTGGAATTGTCCTAAGTGTCTGTGGCAATGTGGATCCATTTATGTCGATCGTGAGTTAGAGCAACGGGAGCTTTGTCTTGAGAACTTCTGTTGAATAAATTGTGGTGTTGAAGCGGTGGTTTCATTTGATTGTAGTTTGGGAAAGACTCCAATGTCTCCAATAGAGAGATCTCTCTAGGCAGACGTTATGCCTGGGGACCGAAGTCCATAGAGAGGAAGTTGGAAATTGTATTTATGCAAACGATCGTCGAAACTTCGATAGCGGGATGTAGGCTTCCTTTTTTCTTGACAGTATAAGTTCTACTACTCGATGATAGATGGCGCTAGGTGTCCCTATAGTAGCTTTAGGAATCCTCATATGCAATCTGTTAGCCAACAATCCACTGATCTCTTTATAGCCAAGGATACACTAGGGGACAAAATAGAGGTAGTTTGGGGAAAAGGATCCAACCCACAAGTCACTCGTAAATGAAGTGACATAAGTCACATACATTTTTGACGCCTATAGGTCATTTTACTTCGAAGGGTTATGCAAGTTGGATCCTTTCTGCTAAACTACGTCCAAATGTCCCTCGACACGTGTCCCTAGCAACTTCGGGTGAAGTAGCGCGACGATGCTGGACTTCGCTCGACATGTCGCGCGACACGTGTTTATACGCGGATGTAAGTCGCACAATGTCGTTAGATATGTCCGGCGAAATCGGCCGACTTCGCTCGACATGTCGCGCGACTTACATATATCCGGGTATATATACACGCGTCGCGCGACATGTTGAGCGATGTCCGGCGACGTCGCGCTACATCGCTCGACATGTCGCATTACAAATATCGCACGACAAATGTAGCCTAATGTATCTTTGGCTTACATGTCGTGGGACATTTGTCCCATAGTGTATCCTTGGCTTAAGGCGATGATGAGTGTTGTGTTCTAAAGCTAAGCGTCCACTTGTCGGTATCGTACGCATCGGACGTATCGCACGCAACGGATTGTAGTATTCTTTGTATAGAAACTCATACAAGTGCGTCCACCTGTCCGCATCGTACACATCGCATTTCGCCATGCATCTGATTGAATCCGATGCGTCAGATGCGTGCGTTGCGGACCTGTGGACGCTTAGCTTAAGGCTTTGAACTGCAAGTTGTGAACGTCAGGGGCTACTTCAGCCATGGACATCAATGACTTCAGCTGTTGTCACATGTCGACGGCAGCAGTCAATATGTTGACGGATGCCGTCGACATGTGACGACGGCTGAAATGAACTCAGATTTGCAGTTCGTCTGTAAGGGCTCTAAGGGCGGTTACACACTAGCGTTTCATAAACGCGTATATACTCGTTTATGCTCGTACACACCTGTTCGATTTAATATAGCGCGCACAAAAAAACAAATCGCACCTTTGCGTACGTACACTATCTGTGCATTTGAGCTGTGAAATTATACGGAACACAAAAAAAATATTTTTTGAATGATTAAATTTTATTCAATAAATTCTTTGTCGCGACTTCGAAAGCGATTTCGTGACGTTTGTGACAGATCCGTTATGGTTATTCCAATTTTGATACTCTCTCGCGCTGCACGTAGAATGGCTGGATGACCAGATGTACTTGTGGAAACATTTCCCGCAGAACAGGTAGCCATAGTAAGTCCTCGGATGAACGGGTACTTCACGACAAATGACTAAAAATAACGAGAATCCGTTTTAAATATTATAAGCTTAAACCTTGTTTAAACTGTTACGCTACAATTTGAGCAGGTCAGCAGCGCCATCTTTCATCTGCTAGCGGAATCATTGCTTCAGCTACATGCCAGTAGGTAGCGTTGTCTGCGTAAGCATTAAAAAATATAACATATTCTCTAATTATCTAACTATTATCTAAATTAAATCGGAAATGTATAAGGAATCTTCATACTTACAACACACTTTTTTTCCGAACCTATAAGTAGATTTTGATTTCAATAAACGATAAGACGACTTCGACTGTTGGTCAATTCCTGCCATTAGGAGAAATTCAAAAGTAGACGGTAGTTTTGACTGTAAAACAAAATTGTTAATTGTTATTTATGATTTTGATATGATTTTATAGTTTTTTTGTAATTTTGAAAATGTTAAAAATTGTGTAAAAAAAATGACTTTAATATTTTGACATGATTTGATGACATGATGACACAGGCGCAAGAAGGACTTCCTACTATCGTGTTTTAAATAATTTTAAACAAAAAAAAAACCGACTTCAAATTTGGGCTATACTGAAAGCATTTGTTTAATAATGAGGGTGACCTTCCATCACCAGCAGGCCTGACTAATTACTGAAATTATAATTTCCAGTCTGCAGGTGCATTCAGTATTGAAAGAATTATCCTTTAACTCCTAAGCATTAAGGAGTTGACCTTCCATCATCAGCTCAGTCATTTTTTTTACTGCCAAACGTAAATACTGGTGTAGCTTTGAAAAATGTACTAAAACATTACCTGTGCTTCTAAAATTTGAGGGTTGCCCTCGATTTCCCTCATCATCAGGTCAAGATATGCTGACAATGGGACCACTTGGAAACTAAATCCTTTCAAACAAAAAAAGAATTTTCCAAATCGGTCCAGGCGTCTTCGAGTAATTAGCGAACACACATAAAAAAAAAAAAAAATAATAATAAAAAAATATCCCGACGAATTGAGAACCTCCTCCTTTTTTTTGAAGTCGGTTAAAAATAGCTGAAACAATAAGAAAGAATTTACTGCACAAATCAAATTGTCTAATGCTGTATGGCCTATATCCCTTTATCTTCATAACCTCAATGTTCAACAAAAACAATATCGAACTGACAACAACTTTGGTTTATTTTCTGCATATTTTATATTGAAATCGAATGGAGGTGTGGCTATTTGATTGAATTCGTTAGTATAACAAAGCATATTCGTTGTTATTTTAGTTTTGAGACACTCGAATTAACTAAACATTTAACTATCTGTTTTCAGTTGGCAGTTTTATGTGATCTAGATACTAAGAAAAGCGGTTACATCGACTGGGCGTCGTCCTTTCTGTTTGTAGTTAAATCCGAATAATTAATCATGTATGGGCGTAAAACTCCGTCCACTTATCGCTCTACACCGTCGGTGTACTCGCATTACACTACCAAGTAAGTTTTCTGTGATAATTTAGATGGTTTACATTACTTGCAGGCTGCACTTACAATGTTTACGTTGACATTCAAAACATGTTTTATCCATGTTCGAGCTGTTCTTGATTTTTTACGGACGTGGATCTTTAACGATACAGCAGATTGCGAAAGGCTATATACCTAATTGCAGTAGCAATTATATAGCCTTTATCAGCCCCGGATCTACGATTTTTTCGAACCGGGGCAATTTTTTTCGAACCGGGGCAAGAACTTGATATAGCGCCCCCTCTCGTGAGCGTTTGATTAACACTAATGTATAATAGGTGGCATTTTGGCGCCCCATGAAACTGCCGCCCGGGGCAGGTGCCCCGGTTGCCCCCCCTAGATCTGGGGCTGGCCTTTATCTAACTTTAAACATGAATTTGAACTAAGTGGCTGAAACTTGTCCTGTAACGTTTCGAGTGCTCTGCCTACCCCATGTGGGGATACAGGCATGGTGTTTACGTATGTATGCTCAACTCAAAATCAGCTCTGTGTTTTTTAAAACCTTACTCTTAGCTTGCATAATTTTTTCTTTTTTTTAAATCTTATATTTAACGAGGCTTAAGCACACTTAGGGTGACTATGTCAGCCTCATAGGGGACTTCGGGAACAAAATTCTCAAACACTTGCGCTCATCAAAGGCGTTTCTGGCCGCAATATAGTGCCTTACGAAATTGTATAAGTTTTGCACAATTTTGGGTCAAAATTTTGTTCCTGAGGTCCTCTATGAGGCTGACATAGTCACCAAGTGTTCCTCGTTAAAATACAAGATTGAAAAAAAAAAAAAAGCCTCTGGACCAGTTAAAAAGTTCCTTCTTAATATTTAAATCTTTGTAACTTACATACTCATTCCTAAACAATTTATATTGCCATCCCTTTCCTTATTGCTATACAATCCCGCAATCCGTTAATCAATGTCAATTCTTTTCAAATACAGGTCTTCGACTAATCTCCGGTCGACTAAGTCCGTCCGGTCTCTACGAGTGCCATGGTACCAGAAGCCGATCCTCCATGATGCTTACTTCTTGGATCTTCAGAGGGGCTCTCTTCTAACGGGTTGCTTGTCAGTGGTATGTACCATCGCGAACAGGGCTTGTCAAGCCACTTACCTATGTTTGTAACTTGGTCGTATAATACTAATCCAATAGCTGACATCTAGTCGGTCACATCGGTCATTGATTACACATCTAAATTGCGAACAGTGGCAAGTGGCTCAACAATCCCGGTTAGTGACTGTACTTCCTAAGTATAATGTAAATTAGTCATTAATTAATAAGGTAAGAAATTAGGAATGAATATAGTAATATAAATCTGACAGTTTAGTAGAACACCTCTCTATTTCATCTGTGGATGACATAGGAGGCGACTAAGGATATATGTTAAGGGTTAAGGTATATTTTAGGCGACAGGCTAGCAACCTGTAGTTATTATCAGGGATGTTATGGATATTATAATTTCGGATCCGGATATGGATATGGATAATGGTAAAATATAATATCGGTTACGGTTACGGTTATGGATATTAAAATAATTTCGGATATCCGATAGTTTCGGATAATTTCGGTTACGGATATAAGATGTAGTGCCACCTATTTTGCGTGAAAATTGTTTACCGCACTGTTTACATTTTGCAGTATTTACATTCACTTCATCAAAAAATGACCAAATCAAACTAGATTTAGGAAGCATTTTTCCAGTCACTGACTATTTATTTACTAATTTACAATAAACTAACCTTTAATCTTAAAAAGTAATAGTAAAATGAATTACATCGTACGTAACGTAATCTTACATTATTAACCTCGTAAAGTTTCGACTAAACGGGCGCGCGGCGGTCTGCCGGCCGGGCAAAAACAAAAACTTGTCACGACGTACTGTCATAGTATAACTCGTACGAATTAGCTGTGCACCTCGCGCTGTGACGTCAGTAGGTACCGGGAGTGGTGTCGCATTCTAGCGGAGTGCACATTTAATTCGTACGAGTTGTAATATTGACTCCGCGCTATCCGAAACTATCCGAAACTTTTCTTTTCGGATTCGGTTACGGTTATGGATATTTTTTTATTTCGGATATCCGATAGTTTCGGTTACGGATATGGATATCCATAACAACACTGGTTATTATACCTGTAACAGTGCCAACTAAAAACCTAAAAAAAAGCTAGCAGTGGCCATGAAATAAGAAATAGTCATGGTTTAGTCTATGTAGCGTTTCAGTTGCTTTTCCTACCCCATTTGGGCATTTATTCGAGCGTTTCAACTGTCTCATTAATCTGGACGCTTACGTAAAAATGGAAGAATATTCTGATACCATTGTTTAGTCATCTAAAAATCAAATCAAATCATGCATCATTTATTTGCATAAACAAGGAACTATTAGAGGAACAGAAACTTGTAACAAACACTTAGTTGAAAACAATACATATCAAAATCTGCAACAGATTCATGTGAAATCTAGCCAGATGAATGAGACGGTAGAAACGCTTGAATACAGGCGTGATGTATGTATATTCCTCGTCCCTAACCTTTATAACCTGTGTGGTATCGGGATAGAATAACACCTCTCCATTTCTTCCGTGGATGTCGTAAGAGGCGAGTAAGGAAATAGGTTTAGGTATGTTCTAGGCGACAGGCTAGCAACCTGTCACTATTATACCTCTTTCATCTGTTTATTTAAACCTAAATATGCTGAAAGTGGCCACAGAACGTGAAATGGGCATGGCTTGTCTATGTAACGTTTCGTGTGCTCTGCCTACCCCGTTTGGGAACACAGGCGTGATTGTATGTATGTATGTACATTCCTTATTCTAAAATTTTGTATGTATTGCCAAATAAAGTGTTATTTTTCTTTTACAGTTCATAGCGCTGTTCACATTCGCACAGAGCATCTTCGACTTGTACTGCTTGGGTATGGCGGCACCCGGCTCCGTCCACTATGGCTTCTACGCTTTCAGCTTCCAGTTTGTGTATGTTGGCAGCGCTCCAGGTATGTTCAATGATCTTACTTTAATCAACGTCTTTAAGTCTAAAGATGAGACTGGGAAACACTCCAATAGTGAGATCTGTATATGCGGGACTTGACTTACATCTCGACGTTTAAGTCCCGCGTATACCTACATACGTATGAGTGAAAATCACGAAAGTTTAAACAGTGAGATCCCTCTCCAGGCTGATGTTATGCCTGGGGACCGAAGTCCACAGAGAGAAAGTTTGAAGTTGTATTTATGCAACCAATATTCGGAACTTCGTTAGCTCTATATAGGATTGTTTAGTTCGTCTATTCGACGATGGTTGGCGCTAAGGTCGCTACTAACTCTTCAACGGTTGACTTTAAATTTAGTGCACGTAATCTAGGATGGATGACAATGAAGTAAAATTGTCCCGTGTGGTGCCGTGTTAGAATAGCACCTCCCCCTTTCTTCCCGTGGGTGTCGTAAGAGGCGACTCTGAGAAAGGGTTGGTGTATTGTGTGTGATGGGCTAGCAACCTGTCACTGCAATATCACGTTTAACCATCTGGTTACCCTGAAATTGCTAAATATGGCACTGGATTTTTGAATTCATGTGCTCTGCCTACCCCTCTTAGGAATACAGGTGTGAGAATATGTATGTATGTAAGTACAATTGACATGTTTTTTTTTCAGTTCGCAACGTGCTGATAATATTCTCACTCTTCTCTTGGCTGGGCTCAGTGGCTGTCCTCGTAACTGGAATTATCTTAATCGTGGCACTCAGAAAGGTAAATTAATTACAGTTTTAAGTTAAAATATGGTTTGTTTATGACAGTCAGTTAGATATCATTGATAGTGCATGGGGGTTTATATTATGTTTGACTAGGCTAATATCCCACTAATTTTCCATTTCTTTCGTAGATGTCGTAAGAGGCGACTAAAGAATAGATTGAGATGTGTTCTAGGTTAGCGATTTTTGTTATATCAAAAGTGCTAGATTTTTTATGTATGTCGGAGATGATGATGAACGGAAAGTGATGTGGTGCGTGTTGATGTCGAGCGGCGAAGCAGGAGACCGATTCTTCGTTTACC
>BHDV01005678.1:0-10810 GCA_005406045.1 Adoxophyes honmai | reverse complement strand
ATCTTTACATTTTACAATTTAGGTATGAAAAAATCATTTACTTTCATAACTGAATTGTATAGTGTAACGATTTTCATTTTTAGACCGTGTATTTCAATAAAGTAGTCAAAGTAGTCTCTGCCTACCCCTGTGGGAAAGAGGCGTGACGATATGTATGTATGTATGTATATTTCAATAAAAAGACATGTCAAGATTGTTTACCATCTTTTAAGTACCTATCGGTCTAAAGTGTAGTGAATAATTTTATTGTAAAATCGTAGATATTGTATTATCATTATCGTTCACTCATTCAATCCATTCACTATAGTTTTCGTATCTCATCTGTACTCTGTACTTTGTCATAAAAAAAAAGTTGGATGACATATTGTCCTATTACTGCAAATGTCCTTGTTTTTATGCAAAAAAATATCTTTGTCTTTATATAAAACAAGGATATTTTTTACAGGTTTTAATTTTTTAATAGAAAATGTGGTGATACATTAAATTAAATATAATGTATCTGTAAATTACATTTTTGCAGTAATAGGACGATATTTTTCTTTCAAAATTTAGTATTTTGTGCACGAATCACGAATATTTAATGTCGACCTAAAAGATAACAAATATGGACCCTCGTTTCAAAATCTTAATTCCACGCTTCGTGTTATGCGAAACTTTTTTTTTCAATTACTCAACATAAAAAAAATGAAAATTTTGAAAGAAAAAACTCGATTCTACTTTTTTTTTCCAAAATGCACTACCTCATGCGTATGTACTCATAATTCATTATCATTAAACACATTTCTATCACCACTCCATGCCGCCTTGTAGCTAATAGTAAAGGACAAAAATCAGGTAAATGTTACAGTTTTAATTGTTTTTAAACTTCATCAATATGGCCAAAGGAAACATTTTAGTACAAATAAGTAGCGGCCCTTTTGTTTTGGCGCTATTTGGCACGGAATTGTTCTATTTTATTGCATGTATATCATTAACACTTTCGATGCCAGTGACACAGCGTCTGTGCCAAAAACACTCAATGAAACGCTGCCGGCGTCGAACGTGTTAAGTTACTATTTATTTACTTTGTCTGGTGTTAGGTTTAGAATGTCGTAAGTGGCCACTAAGGAAATAGGTTAAGGTTTTAGGCGAAAGGCTAGCAACCTGTCACTTATACCTGCCGACTCAAAACCTAGAAAAATATGCTAGTGTGCTCTGCCCTACCCCATTTGGGAATACAGGCGTGATGGTATAGTCAAGGACTTTAATTCATGAGCCACCATAGAACCTTTTCAAAGAAAAAATCATTGCGATTTCCCTTGATAATTAATGGGATGTCACTATGACGTTTACTGTCCTTGACTGTATGTAAGTATTTTTACTAATGTTATAAATCGGAAAGTGAGTTTGTTCGTTTGTTCCGCTTTCACGCCGTAACTACTGATCCAATTGCTTTGAAATTTTGCAGACGTAAAGATAGAAGTCCGGATTAAATAATAGGGTACTTTTTATCCCGGAAAAAATGATGTTCCCGAGGGAGAGGGAATGTTCGCTTTATACCGCAATATAACCGAATACCCGCGAGCGGAAAGCTAGTTTTTAGATAAGTTCAACTAATTTTCCGTGTGGTGTCGAGATAGAATAACACCTCTCCATTTCTTCCGTGGGTGTCGTAAGAGGCGACTAAGGAAATAGGTTCAGGTATGCTTTAGACGACAGGCTAGCAACCTGTCACTATTCTACCTCTTCCATCTTCCCAAACCTAAAACAATGCTAGAAGTGGCTGCAAAGCGTGACATAGTCATAATAATGGGGTTTGTCTTTCACGTTTTGTGTGGTCTGCCTACCATATGTGGAAAGATTTGTTCCTGATTCGTCATATTCCTGATTGGTCATATTCCTTATTCGACATTTTCCTAACTGCCCATATTCCTAACTCGTCATATTCCTTATTCGACATTTTCCTAACTGCCCATATTCCTAACTCGTCATATTCCTTATTCGACATTTTCCTAACTGGCCATATTCCTAACTTGTCATATTCCTGATTGGTCATATGCCTTATTTGACAAGGAATAAGGAGTACGACGAATCAGGAACAAATCTTATCATATGTTTATATTTAACAAATGTATCTGTGTAAAATTTCTGTTAATAAATATCTTTCTTTTATAACATAACCCTTTCTTCTTACAGGAGCACGAGAAACGCATCGCCCCCTGGCTCTACACGTTCGGTGTGTTCATCCTCTTCCGTCTAGTGGCTTTCATATTCGCAGCGATCGTCAACGACATGATATTCTCGTACAACATACTCATGTGCCTCTGCTGGATTGTGTTCTGTGTGGCCGGAGTGTATGGATGGATATTGGTGTACAGCTTGTATCTGGAGCTGTGTGATCTGACCAAGCTAGAGGATCTTGCGCATTTGAGGGTAAGGATTTACCGACTTCTGCTAATTGGATTTGAGTAAAGCTTTTGACACTGTTGACAGCGACGTTATGTTTGGTTATTGCGTTATCTTACTTAGCTTAATATAATCTAAAGCAGTTCTTGAATTGATTCGTAGTTGTCTAGTAGACCGTCGGTACGGAATTATAATAGGAAGGGTCTTGTTATACATAGCGTCAATATCCTAGAGGGGTCCCGCAGGGTGGTACTTTGTCCCCTATACTATTATTTTTTATAGATTTCAACTCGCCTGTTGTGTTGGCGAGTTCAGAGTTTTGCTATTTAGCTGCTGCTGTGTTTTCGTCTGGATAGGATCTTAATATTTCGATTTATCTAAGATTTTTGGAATTTAAAGGGTCTGTGTGGTGTTGTTTTTAGAATAACACTTCTTTACCTCTTAGATATCGCAAGAGGCGACAGTTTAAAGTATGTTTTAGGCCCTGCGACGACAGACTATCCGCGACACACTTTAGTCTGTGACAATATAACCTATGAAATTATATGCAGTAACGCACACGACGCGCAGAAAGTCAGGCGCACAATGCATGCAATCCACGCAGACTTTTTGTGCACCGCAGACTCGATCGCACAGAAAGTCTGTCGTCTGCACCTTAGGCGAAAGGCTACCAACCTGTCACTATTGTACCTGCCAATATAATAACTAAAATATGCTTGAAGTGTGCAAATATGCTGGAATTGATTGTGCTCTTGAATTACAACTTACAAAACACCCCATTTTTTTTCAGATGGGTACAATGGCATCCTTAAACGCCTCCCTAGCCGGCTCTCGTCCTACCACCCCCCATAGCGCCGTGTCGACCATGCCTGCGTCCCACTCGCACATATGATGCCAGAAGGGCGAGAGGGAGACGGAAGATACCGACAACGAGGCCACGCCGCTGCAGGCGGAGAAGTTCGAGACGCCAGTGTAAGTGTATGAAACGCCTAATCTGAAATCGCCCTTAAGTTGATGGGTGGTATGGCTTGTGTTGACATGGTAATGTGGAATAGAATAGTATTTTTAAAGACTGCTGATTCTCCGTTTAAAGGCGTTTCTTCGAAATGTAAGTGTCACTAGATGGCGCTGTAAAGTAAAGTTAATTTTAACTGATAAATCATAATAGTAAGTGAGCGACTCCGAGTGTAATCTCAAAAATACACACAAAAGGTTTTCAAATTAAATAATTTATTTTTCTTGTCTAGACACAGTATTAATTCTTCTTAACGCGTTCATTGCCACTGACGCATTTATGCGTTTTCGTGACTCGCATTCGAACGCGCATTTGCGTTCGCGGAAAATGAAGTTTCGAAGAACTTTTCTGTCAAGGTGTCGAACACCCTTACCTTAGGGAAACGCGTGACAGTGACGCCTTGGACAGCGCCATCTAGTTGAGCTCACATTTCGAAGGAACGCTTGCTTATAGCCCTTTAAAACCGCGTTGATATGATCGTGACGGCCCCTCCTATACGGTAGGCATATAATACACACATACACTAAAGCAGGGGTCACCAAATGGCGGACCGCGGTCCGCATACCGACCGCCGACCCGTTGTATGTATGCGGACCGAAAGAATATATATTATCTTCATTCATCTCCAGTTTAACGTCAATAGTTTGCACCAATTCCACTCCAAACTTCAGATAGAAAATCAAAAATGACACTTTCTCATTGATATTATGTAAATAATAATCCCATCAAAAACATTCTGTAAAAAATCTACCCAAGTCTCGTTGAAGCTGCTTGTTTATCTCTAAAAAGTAATGAAATCTAGACATAGTTGTGCCAAGTCTAAGGTTCCTTACTGCGATTTCTTTATTATTATAGTTAAAGTTGTGTGCCTTGGCCATTGAACATTTTTATACGTTAGTGGGTACAAGTCAATTTTGTTAACAAGTAAAATTGCAACTACCTTGTTTGTTACGCGAGATAATAGCCCATACTGGTATGGGTAATTGGTATAAAGTGTTCAACGGCCAAGTCACACAACATTAACTATAATAATAAAGAAATCGCAGTAAGGAACCTTAGACTTGGCACAACTATGTCTAGATTTCATTACTTTTTAGAGATAAACAAGCAGCTTCAACGAGACTTGGGTAGATTTTTTACAGAATGTTTTTGATGGGATTTCACTTCTTTTTGTAGAAACGAGAGCATATACATTAATTATGTTAGATTTTCTTATTTTACATATTTACTTATTTTTGCAAAATATCTTTCTTTTCTTTTTTCCGGTTTTGATCTCGTACAGTAGGAACAGTTTTTCGTATTGCCCATTCGCGGTCCTTAAATTAGATGATGTGTCTCTCTACGCTGGAGTTTTGCAACTACAGTCGATTTTTTTTATGTACCAGAGCAGCTCAGGGTCCTCATCAGATACTTCAGACCTCAAATTTTTGACATCAAATGAAGCGACCCACTAAGTTGAATATTTTTTGTAAAAGAAGTGTGTCGATCTCGATAGTAGTTTGGTTGGGCTCTAGTGTTTTCACCAGGTACTCCAGATCTTCGATTATCCTAGTTTTTACATTTTTCCCTTTATGTAGTCGTTAATCCCTAACCATGTACCAAATTTCAGCTCTCTGAGTTAACGGGAAGTACCAGTTCTATTTTGATGATCATGAGTGAGTGAGTGAGTGTCGAAAATGCGAAACTTTGCTTTCGCTTAACTTCGGAACTGAATTACCTACAGACTTAAAATTTTGGATTTTAAGTATGTGGTTATAGCTCACTAGATGACGAAAATTTCAGCATCCTAGTATTATCCAGAGGTTCTCAAATAGGGGCCTGAAAATGCCGCGAAATGGTTCCAGTAAAGGATGGTACGCCAGTGCTTGCTTTGCGCTCGACTTGGTGGGGGCACTGCCGTGCCCCCCGATACCTTTGTAATTTCCGTAATTACTATCGAACCAACTGGTTCCTGACCCACCGCAGAACGTTGTCACAATAAACGTCATAAACATTTCCTTTGTCAAGCAATGCAATGTCACTATGACGTGTACTGTGAATAGGTTCTATGGTGGGTCAGTAATCAATTGGTTCGATGGTACACTAAAATCTAATCGATTAGAAATGATCGCCTTTGCATTGAGCCGCCATGCACGTGCCTCTCGTCAAAGAACGCCGCGCTGCGTAGTCACGAACCGGGATTGTTGAGCCACTTGCCACTGTTCGCAATTAAGAGGATAGGAGTCGCACCACTTCTCCATACAAACGTAGTCCCCTTTTTTCTCCGTGAATAGGCATTTTTTTAAATATTATATTTGAATCTGTTGTGGCTATGTCCCTATGATTTGCTTTTATCGAAATTCTAAATAAAAAAAAATTACAAAAATTAAAAATCGATAAAAACAAATCATAGGGGCATAGCCACAACAGATACAAATTTAATGAAAAAAAAAATTTTTGCTTTAACACATTCACGACCACGCCTAAAATCAAAACATCTGCGCGGAACCGAGTAGTCTATGGCTAGTACAAAATGAACCCGGCTCCCGGGTTCTCGGTATCTCGCGAATGTTTTGAAGAACCCGGGAGCCGGGTCCTTGGTTCTGAATGTGTTAATGTCCTTGTTCACGGAGAAAAAAGGGACTACGTTTGTATGGAGAAGTGGCGCGACTCCTATCCTCTTAAGACGTGTAATCAATGACCGATGTGACCGACTAGATGTCAGCTATTGGATTAGTATTACACGACCAAGTTACAAACATAGGTACGTGGCTCAACGATCCCTGTTCGCGATGGTACTCGAGCAGGGGACATTGTACCACGTACTGACGTCACTCGAAACTTCAGAGCACGGTATCCTCGTCATTTCTCGTTTGTCAAATAAAAGAAAAAATACGTGTATAATATTTTTTTGTGATCTATCTGACGGACTAAATAGTTTTTTTTAGTCAACTACCCATTTTTTTTAACTATGTCTAAGCATAGAGTTAAATCTGACCGTAAAATAGTGACAATAAGGTTCAAATTCAATTGGATTTAACCCTCACGATCGTGTCAACTCGTTTTAAAGGGGGGAGATGGCAGTCTTTATCTAGGTAGTGTAAAAATGCCCTTATGTGTTATAAGAAATCCGTCCAATGGTTTGAAATAGCCATTAACTTAGTATTTAAGTTTAATTTTACCATTAAATGTAAGAATAATGTATGAATAGATGGATTTATTAGAGCTGGCAAATATAGATTGTATCGAATGAAATTATTACTAGAGTGAAACTAAAAGATGAAAATGTGAGTTGTTCAAAACTTTTCATGTCGACTATAAGGCCCTGCGCAGACGACAGACTATCCGCGACGGACTTTTTAGTCTGTGAAAATAGAACAAATGGATTTATATGCAGTAACGCACGTGGCGCGAAAAAAGTCCGGCGCACAATGCATACAACCCACGCAGACTTTTTGTGCGTCGCAGACTCGATCGCACAAAAAGTCTGTCGTCTAGTACAGACCTGGCACTTAACTTGGCAACCACCAAACCATTGCTACTTTTTATACCGTAAAGTTAAAGTTCCAATCCATACAATCGGCTATTGTAAATCTGTCTAATAATAGTGACTTGACTGATATAAATATATGACGAACATGAAAAATGCGGATAACCAAACACTTTTGACAGCCGGATAGCCCAGTGGTTAGACCCTGACCGTGAAGCTTAAGGTCCCGGGTTCGATCCCCGGTCGGGGCAGATGTTTGTATGATGAATATGAATGTTAGCTCTCGAGTCTTGGATGTTTATCTATATAAGTATGTTTATCCGTTGTCTAGTACCCATAGCACAGGCATTAATTGCCTAATTTGGGACTAGGTTATTGGTGTAAATTGTCCAATGATATTAAACACTGCATCAACAGTAGTTTTGGATGTGCCTTACAGTGATGTTGTTAGTGTTGCGTGATACATTTGACAATGATGTAAATGACGATATACCTTATCGGTTTAGGTAGTTAAAACAATGTAAACAATCTTGACGTGTCTTTTTATTTAAACGTACACTTTATAAATCGAAATCTTTACATTTTACAATTTAGGTATGAAAAAATCATTTACTTTCATAATTGAATAGTATAGTGTAACGATTTTCATTTTTAGACTGTGTATTTCAACAAAAAGACATGTCAAGATTGTTTATATTGTTGTAACTACCTAAACCGATAAGGTATAGTAACGAGGGTAATTTCAGTTTAACACGTTCGCGTCCGGCAGCGTTTCACTGCGCCCTTAAGCTATGCCGGGCGGAATTATCGCGGTCAGGAGTACGAACAACATGGTCACAGATATGTGTCACTGGCATAGGAGTAAGAATTTTTTGGTCACAGACGTTGTGTCACCGGTCGCGATGTCCGTATTTTTCATATGTATGACAAAATCCACCGTCCACCTTGAAAATTTTTTTTTTAACCTTTTGACTGCTGCAGTCTTATTTATGTGATTACGGGCAATTGTATGAAAGTTTTTAATTTTTATTTTATTTCTCAATTTATACACAGAATTATGAAAGACTATGACTTTGTGTCATTTGGAAGTAGTAACTGTCAGCACAATCGGTGGGAAAATTCTTGGCTGTCAAAAGGTTAAAGGCACTCACTGTTCTGTGGCATTTAAGAGGATAGGAGTCGCCCCGCTTCAAACCACCTTCTCCATACAAACGTAGTCCCCTGTTTTCTCCGTGAATAATGACATTAGAGCAAAAATTTTTTTTTACGTTATATTTGTATCTGTTTTGGCTATGCCCCTATGTTTTGCTTTTATCGATATTCTAAAAAAATTAAAAAAAAAAATTAAAAAACAAATAAATCGATACTACGTTTGTATGGAGAAGCGGTTTGAAGCGGGGCAACTCATATCCTCTTAATATTACAAATGTGTAATCCACTTGAATAGCGAATCTCATTTTTTATATTTTATATTTTATTAATAAGTATAAAGTAAATAAATGTTTGTAATGGGTCAATCAACTTGATGATTTCAGCAGTTTTGTATGGACAGTCATTTGACTTGAATATTTTATGTGTAAGATATGAAATAAAGATCTGTATAGATAGAGTAATTTGATATAAAAATATATATTTATGTGACTGCTATATAATTAGGCATACACGAGCTTGGTGTGTGGAAAGAGCCGAAAGGCGAATTTCATAAAACAAGTGTTTTGATGCTGAATGCCAGTCACGTCCGTGACTATGTCTACATTCATATATTTCTGAATAAAATTTGAACGAGATGTTCTCAATTTGAATGGAATCTATAGACTGTAAACATTAAGCTACAACATATTAGAAATAACGAATTTTTAAGTCTTTTGCTTATTATTGTACAGAAATTATAACATGGATGTAAAGAATATTTTTTATTTCTGTAATAAAGTAACTTAGTGCCTTGTAATAACGACTGCCTTATCTATCGCACAGTTTTAAAATAAATGTTTGACATATCACTATGTGTTTCCTTCATTGCACTGTATTCCTGTGTAACAACTTCCTTTTCAAATTTTGCCACGCTTCAAGTTCTGAACCCGTGTGACGTCGGGTTTAAGAGGAAATGGAGCGGTCATATTTTGTATGGAAACGTAGTCCCCCGATTCCTCCCTGGATATTACCCGTAGAACAATGATTTTTTACATCAACAATCTAATGATATATTAGCATGTTCCTATGTTTTCCTTTTTTTCTTTATTAAATTATTAAAAGAGATATTAACCTTCAAAAACATGAAAAATTAGCAAGTTTTTTCCGTTGTTGTTCAAACCTCTAGAAACCAATTTTAACACAATTATATCGAAATATAAGAACATAGAAACACAGTTATGACATTTTTTTAACATTTAATGAAAAAACATCTTTAATCGGTTAAGTTTTGGAGAAGAAATCAGGGGACTACGAAACGTTGTTTTTGAATAATTTTCATAGGTATTTTCGGTCCGAGCTGTAGTTGTTCTTATCGCACTCGACGTCATCTGGGCAGGTCACGGCGCGACAGCAATAGATTTAGCAAATACTTATTTTTCAATTCCTTCGACCGGCATATTTCCTCTTAAAAAACACCTCTAAGGTGCCGTAGCGCGGCGCCGCGCGAAACCACTGGCCGCTTTATGCATCGTCGCGCCGCGTCTCGTCGCATCTCGTCTCGGTGTGAGTAGAGTTGACCCTTAGGCAACAGGCTAGCAATCTGTCACTATTATCCTGTCGTCTGCGTTTGATAAGGATCCTGACTCGCAAAAATTCGAAAAGGTCGTATGATACTGATCCTTATCATACACGTACGACGGTTACTTTTGGGATCCTTATCAAACGCAGACGACAGGTTAAAGGGGATGGTGATTATTTTCCCAAAATAGTTTTTTTATAATAGCAATTTTTCCATTCACATTTTTTCCCAAATGACTTTACCCAGTTTTGTTTTTTACTAAAGCTTATTTTCAAAGTAGCATTTTTTCCCAGTTAGACTCGACACAGAAACGTAGGTAGGTTTAGGTTATGTTAAGTTTTCATCGGCCCGGAGGGCCAAAATTACGTAGGAATAGGAGCTCCGTCGACACTGGGCTACTTTGTCTCTTCAAAACCCCCATTTCCCTAAAGTGAGGGGTGGAAGTTAGTGGAGAATTCCGCAATTTTCAATGTAGAAAGCTATAAAATGGTATGTGTGCTATCTCTTCTGTGCTACCCCGAATTTAACGCGAGCGGAGCCGCGGGCAAAGCTATCAAAAATACTTAGTAATACATAGTATCAAATACTTCAAAAAATCGTTTTATGTTTTAAATCATATATGACAGATACACGAGTTCATCAAATATAATTCAAAACCCAGTACCAATGTCTCCCCAAGCAAGGGGAGACACCAGTATTAAAGATTCCTGATGTCTCCCCCCAGGGGGCTTTACCAGGGGAGCCACGGGTCCGAAGGGCATACACGTTTCGCGCGATGTTGCCAGACATGTCGAGTGAAGGGCTTCAGTATTGTGTACAAAGGGTTTATCACTTAAAATAAAACGCCAGCATACAATCAGTATTTTATTAGACAGTAGCCTGTACGGGAGGCTCGTAGCCCTCGGGCCGCTCTGCCTTCTCGCCGCCCTCGGCCCTCTTCCCACTACCACCCTCCCCGTGGAGCTCCATCAGCTTGGAGATCTCAAAGCGCGGCCGCTTGAGAACCTTGACCTGTGGAAGACGCTTCGGTCAATATTTGCAGACAATAAATACAAGTTGGAAACAGTGAGATGAGGTTTCAGCGGTAAATCAAAAGGGAACAGACGTTTTCATCAGTTCTGTGTCATTGCGAGCTAGGTGGGTCATCATTATGATTTAGTTTATTTCTATTCCAGTCGCCCAGTAATTTTTGGCTCAGGATGACTTCGGCCACAGTTCCATTTCGTCACCT
>BHDV01005667.1:208615-228120 GCA_005406045.1 Adoxophyes honmai | reverse complement strand
TTATCACCGCCGCCAGCTTTTGGCCGCTAACTTCACACCGGTTAATGTGGCCGTAATGACCATTATTTGTAATCGAAATAAAAAGAAAATACTTTATTAAAATAAAACCTATCCTAACAACTTTTTACATACATAAAATGAAATAAAAAAAACTATTCCAACTGCAGAAAAGATATGAAAATACGAAAAATATACTAAATATTACATTACCGCAAAAAAAGTATTAAAAATGGCTCGCTTTTCACCAGATTACAAGTCTACGACTACGATTACCACCATGACTACGATATTAATTAAAAAAGAAAAAACAACCCTAAATAATAGTGTACCTATTTATATTATTTCTGGTTTCTTACGCAAGAGTTGGTAACTACGCCGATGACACTGTGACATCAAAAAATTACTTTTCACCTGTGGTTACTTTCCTTTTAAAACTATAAATAATACACATCTACAAACCTATGAAAGAGTTTATCATCGACTCATAATCTCATAATATTCTTTAAAAAAAACACTACAGATTTGCAACCTTTCTCCCGACGTCCTTGCCAACATAACCTAGCCAACGCACCGTTAAAAAACAGTTCCAAATTTAAAATTCCCGCCGCAGAATAACAGTAAGTTGCATAACGGACGCAATTCGGGGTTCAACGAACTTAGTTCGGCCACTCACCGTTATGGCGCACGTGACGATTTTACTTTCAAGTTGCCGCTATTCGGTAAGAGATGGCGTGGGTCGATGAACATCTAATCGTAAAATTTGTTTTGACGCTTTCTTTCAGTTTGGCGTGTTTTAATTCATGTTGTAGGTTCTAGATATTAATTCATATGTGTCCTTGTTCTTTCATACCTAGATTCTGGATGATAATTACAAAGAGTGAATGCTAGGCAAAAAAAGAAAAAAAGTTTCGCTAAAATTCATTCAGTAAATCTTACTTCCGCCTTTATACGATAATAATGAGTTGCAGGATTATGAAAAAAATATCTGTGTGGTGTCGGGTTCAGAATAACACCTCTCCATTTCTTCCGTAGATGTCGTATGGGACTTAAGAAATGGTAATACTTAGGAAATGGCTTAAGGTATATTTTAGGTGACAGACTAGCAACCTGTCACTATTATACCTCCATCTTTGTTTGAACCTAAAATAACGCTACAAGTAGCTACGATTGAAAAGTCATGATTATGTAGAGTTTCCTGTCCTCTACCTACATTTGGGAATATTTACCACCAAATAGTATTTGAATCGTAGTTTTATCAACCCCGAGGGATGATGACAGGGTTAAAAATATATCATTCTAATTAGTCCGTAAGTTAGATTATGGAAAAAAAATGAGACACATATTTTTTAGTTTATCAAATAATTAAACTTCGACAAAGGTACAGATCATCAAACTTCCTGAGCGGGGGCTCGTGACGTCGCGTTTGAGTAACAATCAGTAACAATCTTTACTCAAACGTGACGTCACGCGAAACTTTTAGGCTCTGTATTACTGTCATTTTTCGTCTGTCAAATAAAAGAAAAAATATGGGTACAATATTTTTTCCTGGTCTATCTGACGGGCTAAATAGTTTTTTCTTGTCATCTAGCCTATTCACACCTCTCGGTTTCTTCCGTGGATATCGTTAGGTGAACAAGAATGCAGGTCAAGGTAAGCTGCAGGCGACAGGCTCTACCTGTCATTATAAACACATACATCACGCCTGTATTACCAAATGGGGTAGGCAGAGCACACGAAATGCTACATAGACAAATCCAGGACTACTTCACGTTTCGTGACCACTTCTAGCATATTTTTTTAATTCCCTACGAAACAATACACACACAAAACTATGGCTATTTTACGTTTCGTAGCCACTATTTTCTTTTTTTTTTATTACATTTGGATAAAAAGAGGTATAACAATGACAGGTAGCTATGATATCTAACTTTAACCTAATCTATGTGTTGGCGGGTTTAGAACACCACTTCTCCATTTCTTCCGTGGGTGTCGTAAGAGGCAACTAAGTAAATAGATTAAGGTATTAGGCGACAGGCTAACAACCTGTCACTATTATAGCTGTCATTGTGAAACCATAAAAATATGCTAGAAGTGGCTACGAGACATAAAACCGTCGTGGTTATGTCTATGTACCCTTTCGTGTGCTCTGCCTACCCCATCTGAAAATACAGGCGTGATCCATCTTAACCTAAATAGTGCTAAATTTGTTGAAACACGAAATCGTCTTGCTCTGTCTATGTATCATTTCACGTACTCTGCCTACATTTTGGAACGATGTATCTACGACGTAGTTACCGCTGCGGTTCGTCCTTGAAGCTTGCCGCATAGCGCCGGGTATGTCTGTGAAGTGACGTAACACCCAAACAGACTTGAATCAAAATAGATGACACAAGTGTATGTTACCATCACAGGGATTGTTGAGCCACTTACCTATGTTTGTAACTTGGTCGTGTAATACTAATCCAATAGCTGACATCTAGTCGGTCACATCGGTCATTGATTACACGTCTAAATTGCGAACAGTGGCAAGTGGCACAACAATCCCGGTTCGTGACTGTACTTCGCTGCCAAAAGGGAGCCAAAAGGGAGAGCAATGCGCTTCCTTTGACGCGCTTTCATTTAGTTTTGTACCACTTAGATTTAACTGCCTAGAGACAGGACAACTTGAATAAGAATTTCTTTGAATCGGTTTCACTCGGACTGTCAATTCCCATCACTAAAGCGCTCAAGTGACGTTACAGTAGGTAGAGAAAAAGGGCCACGCTTGGTTTTCAAACAAATGCAGGAATTCGCGGTATCTATTTCGATATGTCTGTGCACCTAAACAAAGGTGCTCGATGAATAGAGGATCCATGTTGGCTTAGGATCCATCTTGTTGATCCCTTACCCATCTAAAATGAATCGCCCATTTACTGCTAGTAACTGTAATCTGAAAAATGACATTTTCAGATACACTCCATTTCAAGTTTAACCAACTTTTTTTTCTATATTACAACCGGTAAAAAATATCCTTGTTTTATATAAAAACACGGATATTCTGACAAAAAAAACTTTATAATAGACAGCAAACAAAAAATAATAGAATCATAATATAAGAGTAGACAAAATACGTCGCAAGCAAAACTAGTGCTGCTTTTAGCCACGAGATGGCACTGCTATCAATTGTGTCGTATTCAGTCATTGAGGATAGAATCTATAGAGAAACAATGTTCGCAACCCCGGTCCGCAAATAGTTTGTTGATTTCAACATCTTAAACGTCACCGTCACAGTCACAGAAACTGTACAGAGCCAATAACCGTAGAGAAAAAGGCACTAGCGTTACGCGCGATCTTGGACCGGCCAATAAGAGCACAGCGATCACTTCAATTGTTTTGCGGAATAATTTCCGAACAACCAAGATGACATTACATAGTACTCTATAGGTTCTATCCTCAATGTATTCAGTACTCGAAACACTAATTTTATATTCCAATCAACAAAGACGATTTCAATAAAATCTACGGGATAAAAATGTAAACAAAGACGTTATAAACACACAATCATTGTCCTGTCATTTCCCGTGTGGTGTCGGGATTGAATAATACTTCTCCATTTTTTCCGTGGATGTCGCAAGAGGCGACTGAAGAAATTACAAAAAACTTTAGACGACAGGCTCGCAACCTGTCACTATTCTACCTGTTCCATCCGTTTTCAAACCTAAAATTATGCTCGAAGTGCCTGCGAAGCGTGAAATAGTCATAATCATTCATCATGGTATGGTATGGCATGGTATGGTTATAATTGTCTGTCACGATTCGAGTGCTCTGCCTACCCTATTTGGGAACATAGACGTAATTGTATGTGTGTACATTCATTGTCCGGTGGCTGCAGCTTTTGACCAATAGATGGCGTTGTTGTCATTATTAAATTAGTGCTGCATTTCACCACGAGATGGTACTACTATCAATTCTCATCACAACATATTCGGTACTTAACACACTAATTTTATGTTCCAACTAAGACAACAATTTTAATAACATCTACGTGATAAATGTAAACAAATATGTGATTTTCTTATGTTTAAACGGAATCATTGCCTGGTGCAGCTTTTCACCGACAGATGGCGTTGATGTCAATCTATTCATAGCAGTCACCTAAACAAAATGCCTCTGAAACGCTTTGTAATTGTATGGTTTTATCTATGTAGCGTTTCGTGTGCTCTGCCTACCCCACTTAGGAACATAGGAGTGATTGTATGTATGTATAATAAAATAACGTAAACAAAGATGTAATAAACACAATAGTCCAGTCTATTGCAGCTTTTCACCAACAGATGGCGTTGTTGTCAACTCTCTGTACATTGTATTCCGTAATTAACACACTAATTTTATATTCCATCGAACAAAAACAATAATCAATAACATCTACGTGATAATAAATGAAATATCTTAAATCTCAGACAACTATATAATGTAAATAAAGACGTTAATTCCTTATTTTTAAACACAATCTTTGTCCGGTGCAGCTTTTCACCAACAGATGGCGTTGTTGTCAATCTATTTATAGCAGTCACCTGAACAAAACGTTGAGACGCAATGTTTACGCCGGCTTCCCTTGTTTTGGATCCCGTATTACGCAATGACGCTTAGTAGCGTCCGCAGAGGAACGACTTAGAAAAAATAACTTTTTTTACATCAATATAATGTTAAATCGTGTGGTGTCGGAATTAGAATAACACCTCTCCATTTCTTCCGTGGATGTCGTAAGAGGCGACTAAGGATTATAGGTTTTGGTACACTTTAGGCGACAGGCTAGCAACCTGTCACTATTGTACCTGCCACCTGGATACCAAAAAATATATGCTAGAAGTGGCCACGAAACGTGAAATGGTCATCGTTTTGTCTATGTAGCGTTTTGTGTGCTCTGCCTACCCCTATTGGGAATACAGGCGTGATGTTATGTATGTTATGTATAATGTTAAATAACACCTCTCCATTTCTTCAGTGGATGGTAAGAGGCGACCTAAGGAATTGGGTTAAGGTTTAGGTGACAGGCTAACAACCTGTCACTATTACACCAGCCACCTCGAAACCTTAAAAAATATGCTAGAAGTGGCTACACAAGGGGTACATAGGGTGACGGCACCAGTTATGGACGGTTTAAGTTGACAAGCACCAGTGATGGACACTTCATTCATAATTTAAAGACCATAGAGTTGTGAATTGATTGTTGTAAAACAAATGACTTTTCCTTAGTGGGTAGTAAATAAGAGTCATTGTCCATTACTGGTTCTATGTCCATTACCGGTGCGGTCACCCAAGACATTATCGTGACGATTTCACGAATCCGCTTCTAATGTATTTTGTAGGTTTTGAGTTGGCAGGTATAATAGTGACAGGTTGCTAGCCTGTCGCTTTAAATATACCTTAACTTAATTCCTTAGACGCCTCTTACGACATCAATGAAAGAAATGGAGAGGTGTTATTCTAAACCCACACGGCAAATATCCATATCATGATGTTAAATATCGCCTCTCCATGTCTTACGTGGATGTCGAACCAGTCACTATTATTCCTGCAAACATAAATCCCAAAAAAATGCTAGTGGTCGCCGAAAAGTGTGAAATAGTCATGGTTTTGCCTATTTAGCGTTTTGTGTGCTCTGCCTACCCCATTTAGGAATACAGGCGTGATGTATGCGCATTTTATATGTAACCTTTCGTACCCACTCTCTAGCTAAAGACTAGAACTGTAAGACGCAGCGAAGACGACACACTTTTTGCGCGATCGAGTCTGCGGCGCACAAAAAGTCTGCGTGGATTGTAAGCATTGTGCGCCGGACTGTTGGCGCGTCGTGTGTGTTACTGCTAGAGGTGAGGCGAAAATATTAGATCAGATAAAAATACTAGGTATTTTCCGAGATTAGGCCGCACCTAATCCAAAGGACGCAGTACCTAATCCACCTAATCCAAGTTCTCACTACTACCGACTAGCCGCCTTTAAATTAAATACGCCTGCTTGCTTGCCTCAAATTTTAAGCTGTCAGTCCTAAGCCTGTAAAAGTATGAAGGGAAGATTACAATTCATTAAACAAGTTTACTTAGAATGGTATGGTGACAGTGTAGTACGCCGTGGTACTGCATCATATCATACGCTCAATGCTTTATACTATGTGGATTAGGTGCAATACGGTACGCAGCACTGGTTAAGTTATCGTATACGCTCAATACTCTGTACTATGTGGATTAGGTATTTGGATCAGGTATTTTTGTGGATTAGGAACAGGTGTACCTGATATTAAATTTACCTAGTATAACCCATCTCTAGATACTGCATATAATTCCATCGGTTCTGTTTTCGTGGACTAAAAAGTCCGTCGCGGATAGTCTTTCGTCTGGGCAGGGTCTAAATGAAAATCCCCGTAATATACATACATACATACATATTCTCACGCCTGTATTCCCATGAGGGGTAGGCAGAGCACATGAATTCAAAAATTCAGTGCCACGTTTAGCATTTTCAGGGTAATCAGATGGTTAAACGTGATATTGCAGTGACAGGTTGCTAGCCCATCGCCCGCAATACACTAACCCTTTCCCAGAGTCGACTCTTACGACACCCACGGGAAGAAAGGGGGAGGTGTTATTCTAACCCGGCACCACACGGGTAAAAAAAAATCCTTTGTCCACCTCAAGGCCACAGCCTCTTTTTTCTGCAGTCTGTACACAATCGTTACGCTAGGGCCCACATAAAATTCGATTATATACTTTTCGTCATTCCTGCCGGATCGAAGAGGTGCGACGAGGACGGATGTAGCGGGTAGAGGGAGAGGGGAGATCGGGGAGCTTTGCGCAGACTCGTGCACGTGCTGAGGGGGAGGGGGGTGGATGAGATAGCATTATTGAGACTAGTCTGAAGATATCTTGAGGCTCGGGATTTTTTTATAAATATAAAAAAAAATACTGATTTTTTCGGAATTTATGTGCGATATCGAATTTGATATTTATCACGAGCTATTCGGTGAAGGAAAATATCGTGAGGAAACCTACACACAGCGACGAAGTAATTCAACGTTGTGTGTGAAGTTCCCAATCCGCACTGGGCCCGCGTGGGAAATATAGCTCAAGCCCTCTCATACTGAGAGGAGGCCTGTGCCCTGCAGTGGGACGTATATAGGCTGATGATGATGATGATGATGAATTAATCAAAAGGAACTGTAATGAAAGTAAAAAACTGTAATGAAAGTAAATTCATACATACGTAAACATGCATAGTGTCTAGAATAACACGTCTCCATTTTTTCCGTGGATGCCTTAAGAGACGACTAGGGAAAGGTTAGGGTTTGTTTTAGAAGACAGGTTAATAACCTGTCACTATGAAACCGAAAATTAAGCGAAAAGTGGCTACGAAACGAGAAATAGCCACGGTTTTGGTTTTCTAACGTTGAATGTGATCTGCCTTTCCCTTTTGGAAATACAGACATACATACGTCATGCCTATATTCCCAAAAAGGGGTAGGCAGAGCGCACAAAACGCTACTAACGGACTACGACTAATTCACGTTTCGTAGCTATTTATTTCCTTTGTTTCCTCTTCCGATATCTACGGAAGAAAAGAGAGGTACTATTCAAAAGCCGACACAACACGGCACCGATTACCGATTTGGATGCGTAATAGTACATTGAGCAACTAGGGGAGGAAATGGAACATTATTAACGAGAGGCTGTTAGAAGCCCGACGCCGCAGGCGGAGGGCATTTATGCCTCGAGTTTATAATGTCCTTTACTCCCCGTGTTACACACAATGTTTTTCATCACATTTGCGAGGAAAAACTAAAAATTAAAGAAAATCCATGACATCACGTCACCGCGCCGCGCTATTCCTTGTCCGCGCTGTCACTGCTGTCAGTGCGTTTAGGTCTATTGTCACTTTTTTTAATTATATACCACAGACAAAAACTATGTTTCGTACAGAATTCGAATGGTCATACAGCCAGATTCTACCAAACAGGTTCAAACAAATTTACGAAAAATGCATAGTAAAAAACGCGTTGAGATACATCCAAAGTATTAAATTAATACAGTTTCATAATGCATACATTAATTTTGCATTTAAAAATTGGCCATAAGTTTTAATAGCAGATTTTTTATTTTTACATTTGTAACCTCCTTAGTCTGAACTAACGTACCTATACTAACTTTTGCAATTTTTAAAACTAAACTTTACCTCCCATAGGATGTAATGATAACTCCCGCGGTTACAATTTAGGCCTTTGTACTGAAGGATACGCGCTTGTAACACCACCATTGACGAGCAAGTGTGATGAAAAATTAATTTTTATTCGCATACAAGGTTTTCAGCATTTTCAGTATCAATATATTAAGAATTAATTAAATAATGAATTATTTAAGTATGATATGTATACTGTTTTAAAATTTCGTGATTTTCACACATATCCACCTTATTACTTCTCGACGTTTCGGTCGCTGTAACGTAATTAGGTGGATATGTAATTAAAAAATATTGTGATTAAGTCCCGCGTAAACATAAATATATTTAAGTATTGTGCGTTATTTTTTTGTTTTCTTGGTTGGTTGGGAGATACCCCTTTTGGGATACGTCTGCAATTTGTACTCTATATTTTATTCGCGACGGACGTATCTCTATTTTCCTTTTTGTTTGTACAATAAAGATTATTTTACTTTACTTAAAATAGTAATTGTCATTAGAGTCTAAGAATCCTTAAAATGTATTTTTTATTTATTAATTATAAGGTCAGAAATTAGGTGAAAATTACAGCAAAAATGTGACATTAAAATATTTACTTCAGTATAAAACGAGCCGTACTGAATTTGTAAGTATTTTTATGTCAAAAAAATAATCATACACACAGTAAGTATTTAAAACAAAATGAACAAAGAATCAATTCCCACTAAATCATCCCTCTCACTCCCTCGCTATCTTCAGACTCACCCCCAGACCCGCAGCCCCCATGCGGAAGCGTAGCGGCCTACGCCGGCGCGCCTCTACGCTCCGTAGGCCGCTACGATCAGACGGACCTATCTAGGACACCGTGCCATTGTGTCACCATGTAGCGCGCACATCAGCGCCACAAACACTGCCAACATACGCACAACATCCCAAAATCTAGGTCTAGTCCTAGGCTAGGGCCTAGACCCCAGCGCGGTGGAACGATATCAACATGTGTTCAGAGAAAACCTAGTGTTCATTAGTTTAAACGCAATAATTTTAACTTCGACTGATAAACTAAGTCTGAGCGAGCTTTGTAAGTAGTGTCCAGCGGTGTTCAAGTGTAAAATGGCGGGGCGAGATATCCTAGAGGGGCAGCTGACCCAGGTGATACAGCATCACATGTCCCAGCCAGGAACAGAGGCGCAAGTCAGCGTCCATCAGGTCCAAAGCCCCTCAGGATCTGGGACGAAACGGCATCAGATCATCATCGACATAAAACAGGATATCGATATGGATGAGATGTCGACCAGATCGTTAGCTGAAAGTGTGATGGAGACCCTTGGAGCTCGATCTGCAGCGGTCTACATCGACAACTCCCAGCATCACATAGGAGAGACTAACGATCTGGAGTCCCTGACGACTGTGAATGTGATAGTTGCGAATGATTTGAGCCAGACGGTGCCGAGTCCGGCCGTGGAGGAGGAGACTCCTGAACCAGTGGAGAATAGGGACGGTATACTCCCAGGGAACAGGATTGCTGTGGACAGGATTGTGGAGATGGCGAATGCGGCGAATACTACTACAGAAACCACTACTACAAGTACTGTCTCGATCACAACGGTTGCGACGACGACAGCGTCAGGTATTGTGACTAAAATGTGATTGGTTATTGTTGTTCTTGTTGTCTAACGCTCGGTATCGTGGTTTTGATGGAAGGCGATCCTGAGCGACTTGCTATAGCTTTTGTGTGAGACCAATCCCCAACCGTTATTTGTTTACGCACGTATTTTTGGTGGATCTGTATCTGGATTCCTAAAGTTTTTTGACCTATTTTTGCATTTCATAACTGTGAGGAGCTCGGTATGTAAGGGTAGCGAGATTTGACAATGAACTATAACGAAAATATTAAAACTAACAACATTTTTGACACGATGGCTGAATTAGAAATGTCAGCATACAACCTTAAGACAAAAACGTTAAATCAATCTAACTTACTAACTTTTGTCAGAATGATCATTTGTCCTAACACTCGTATGCCATATCTTTAGTTTACCTAAACATTTTATTTCAGGAGTGATTGTTTTCATTATGTAGGTCATGAAACCTAACTTAACCTATTTGATTTCTAACTATTTTAGAATTATGAAAAATGATTGTTATTGCCATTGATCGTTAGAGCTAATGCCCATTAGGCCGAAACAGTTCGGGCAAATGGTTTTTAGGACTGACGATGATAGGGATTTTTGGTGAATTCGTTCCATTGGCTTCAAACGTGTATATGTTTCGCCTGTCATGACGTTACCCAACCCGAGACCATTTGTTTCAATTTTAAAAAGAGATTGGTTTCGACCTGTCGAATTTAAAGCGATCGTGATTCCGAATGCGATAGACAATAGCCCTTCTATTAAGTGGTGAAGATTCTTGATTTTTTATTTATGCATAGTATGTATGTATGTATGTATGTAACTCTTTATTGTACAAAATAAACATGACAAATTAATTAATAATAGTTTGTGAGGATCTATTTGGCAGGTCGTTTGTTTGAGTCTCAAGCTACGAAGTTAACCAAAGACAATAGAGTGTGAAGTTCCCTATTCGTACTGGGAACTACCGCCTAATCAATCTCAAACTTTTATTTCTTCCGTGGATGTCGTAAGAGGCGACTAAGGATAGATTAAGGTATATTTTAGGCGACAGGCTATCAACCTGTCACTATAGTACCAAACCTATTAAATCTACGAAACGTAAAAGCCATGGATTTTTCTAGGCAGTGTTTCGAGTGCTCTGCCTACCCCTTTAGGGAATACAAGCGCGTGTATTCTATAGGCGATGATGATTTGAGATGTAATCAGAATCACTAATACGACGGCCATATAGCCCAGCGGTTAGAGAACCTGACTGTGAAGCTTAAGGTCCCGGGTTCGATCCTTGGATCCTTTCGAGTTTTGGATGTTTATCTATATATAAGTAAGTTTATCCGTTGTCTAGTAGGTACCCATAGCACAGGCATTAATTGCCTACTTTGGGACTAGGTGATTGGTGTAAAAATTGTCCAGTGATATTTATTATTATTATTTATTAGGCAATAAACGAATTCTATCTCTATATCTATCTATCTCATATTTTTGTATCAAAGAAACATCTGACATGAAATTTTTCCAATAAACAAATATGACGCTGTCTGTTTGTATTGGAGGGGGAGGGGGGGTGTTCTCTATTCATGATACAAGTATATCGAGTAAACAAGCTCGAACATATTATTTTTCATCTTGGTATATGCGGTATTAACAACATTTACACTCCAGAATGTCTTATTTGAGTGGATGGAAATTGCTTATGTATAACGTGATGACGGTTTGAGAATTTAACCTCTCCATACCGTGCCGTATGATGTCGGATTTACCTCTTAATTTCTTCCGTGGATGTCATAAGAGTTGACTATAAAGATTAGATATATTTTAGGCGACAGGCTAGCAACCTGTCACTATTTATATCAGCCAACTCAAAAGACTGGTAACACTGAAATAGACATGGTTTTGTTAATGTAGCGTTTTGTTCTGCCTACTTCATTTAAGAGATAATTTTTCAATCACCAGACAAAACATATCTGTCCGATAAATGATGGCTGTCACTTTTCTTCTATATGACGCGAAAAAAGGATAGCAATAATTTTAACTGGCAGATAAATTTATCTGGTGATTGAACAATCGGCCCTAAGAATACAGGCGTGATGATATATGTATGGGTTTTAATCGAAAACAAAACCATGATTATGGCTATTCACGCTTCGCAGCCTCTTCCGTCATAATTTTAGGTTTGAAAGCTGATGGAAGAGTATAATAGTGACAGGTTGTTCGCCTGTGACCTAAAGGATACCTGAACCTATTTCCCTAGTTGCCTCTTACGACACCCACGGAAAAAATGAAGTGTTAGTCTATCCCGACAACACAGGAACTTAAAATTGCGCTAAAAGTGGCTTATAATACTTAATATTAAACATAGAACTATTCAGTCTATCATGACCTGACCATGAACTACCAAACTGCCCTTAAACCTAGATTACTTTGAGGTCATCTTATTCTTCAAAATTCAAAATTCAAAATTCAAAACTTTATTTATGCAAATAGGCTCCTAAGAGCACTTTTACACGTCATTTTTGATTTTACCAGCGCTTCGGAAAGACCATCATTGCCAAGAAGAATGCGCCGCAAGAAACTTGGCAGTAAGTCATTTTTTCAAAAAAAAGTTAATTACAAAAAATGTATTATATATATTACAAAAAAAAAAGGAAAAATTGACATAAAAGCAATCAGTGTAATTAATGTGGAGGCAGGATATTTAAGTAAAATCATGTATCACTGATCCAAGGGCCAAGGCAACGCGCTGACGCAGGTTTTCATGCCATCATGTCCTGTTCTGAAAGCAGAGCGGTACCGAGGAACGATTGCCTACGCCACGAACCCTTACGGGACGCGTCACTCCAGCCTCGGGCCAGCAACACATGCACCAATTATCTATATTACATTAAAGGGAAAAATAAATAAAAAAATAACAGCCATAGGGCTGTGTAATGTGTAGGTTCCCTGAATAAAGCAAACTACTGATTCCATACAATTTCCACAAGTCAAAAGAGAGAAAAAAAAATGTAATTTATAAAATATTATTATTAGTAATATATACTAACTTAATCTAAGTTTAATAGAGGTGTAAAGTGCCTCCATCGTCAATTAAGATGAAGGAGATGTAAAAAGTCTCCCTTTGTCTAAAAGGTATACATAATCATGAAATATACATTTCATGTCAAACTATTATACATACGACATAGCAACAATTATGTCTAGGTTATAAAACAAAAACTTTCCACTTACAGTGGAATTTGTTATGGAGTTATTGCCAAATTACGATAAACTTAGAAAATACATAGATATTTAGATATAGCCTAGCAGAAGACAGTGGCAACAGGACCCGGTACAATTAAAACACACGAATGCACTCAAATTTCACTAACACTCTCACAAAATAAAAGAAAATATTAAAGTATTGCACACACTTGTTATTCATTTAAGCTTGGCCAATCCATGTTATCATCACATAAATATTCGTCAACTGTATAGTACGCTTTTTTTACGAGAGTATTTTTGACATATTGCTTGAATGAATTTTGCGGTAATTTCCACGCATCTACAGGTATTCTGTTATAAAATCTCACACAGTTTCCTACAAACGATTTGCTTACTTTTCGTACTTCTTTACTGCCACTACAAACCAAGTGACCTTCTTACAGGTCAATGACTCATATGTATTACTCTAGTAAACACAAACAAACATTGGACAATTAAATCTATTTATACATATATCACCGGGAAACAACAAAATCCGTAAATTATTTTCCAAAAAAATTCTAAGAAATTTATAAATTTTCTAATTTATTCTAGGAAAATTATAAATTTCCTAATTTATTCTGGGAAATTTATAAATTTCCTAATTTATTCTAGGAAAATTATAAATTTCCTAATTTATTCTGGGAAATTTATAAATTTCCTAATTTATTCTGGGAAATTTATAAACTTTCTAATTTATTCTAGGAAATTCATAAATTTCCTATTTTTTTCTAGAAAATGTATGAACTTCTGTAAGATTTTAAACGAAACACAGATTATATTATTTAACGCCTACATTTTAGTAAAATTATCATATTAATATTAGGTTATATTAGGTTATGTTTGATTTTGTTAGCTTGGGTCGATTATTATATTTTGTTATGTTAGATTAGATAAAATTTTGCGAAAATATGGGCGACAAAAATTTTGTTGTCCCTCGTTTGGAATCTTATGAAAGTTAATAAAATTTAAAAACTTACGGATTTTGTTAATTTCTAGTGACATAGAATAAAATGGGGAAGCTACCAGGGCCTAAACTATTACAATTAGAAACTTGAAATTTTGCACTGGAGTTGATTTTATAACTTAGGGCACATTATTCACCAATTCGGAAAAAAACAAACTTATATCTATTCTCAACAATTCATGCCTCAGTGGCCAATAAGAAGACATTATTGGCCACTGAGATTTTGGCCACTTTCAGATTCTGTCACAAAAATACCAAAAAATAATTGTAACTCTTAAACTACAAAAAATCGAGGAACATGGGGGTGTTTTCTCTGTCACGTTTCATATGCTCTGCCCATTTGGGAGCATAGGTGTGATTGTATGTTTGTATGTATGTATGGTCTATTCAGGATAACATTGTACTTTTAACGGTACAATCCTCACACATTTTAAAGCATACCCAAGGAGTCACCGCAAATGGTGAAACAGTTTGTTTTGAGAACAATATGACAGTGTTATCGTAATTATAATTTCCAGTTTTATCATTAGACTAGCTGTTGCCCGAGACTCCGTCCGCGTGGAATAGTGACTAATTTTCTCCATTTTTCTCACATTTTCCTATGTTTTTTCGCTCCCATTAGTCGCAGCATGATCTTCTATAGCCTAAAACCTTCCTCGATAAATGGTCTATCCAACACAAAAAGATTTTTTCAAATCGAACCAGTAGTTTCTGAGATTAGCGCGTTCAAACAAACAAACAAACAAACTCTTCAGCTTTATAATTATTAGTATAGATTTCTCAGAAAAGTTCAAATTTTGTACGTTAAAAGGGTAATGTTATCCTGAATGGACCATTGTGATAATCGAATCCAACGCAGACCAAGACGCGAGCATTAGTTAGTTTTAGTCCTAGCCTAAGGTTCAAAAGCTAGCAGGACCTCCAGACAGTACTATATCTAGAACACTAGGTATCCAGGTCCAAACGAATCTAGGTCATGGCTCAGGACCTATTTCAGCTCGCCACCGGTGCACTATTGATTTTATTTTAATATAGAGCCAGTACTATGTTGGATACTATTAATATCATTATAATATCCTTAATAAGGGTAACCATTTATTGCCGTGTGGTGTCATAGAACACCTCTCCTTTTCTTCCGTGGATGTCAGGCGACTAGGGAAATAGATTAAGGTATTTTTTACAGGATAGCAACCTGTCACTATTATATATCTTCCATCTGTTTGCAAACTTAATACTATGCTAGGAGTGGCTGCGACGCGTAAAATAGTCATAATTATTGTTTTGTCTATGACAAGTTTCGTGTCCTCTGGTTATCCTATTTATGATGACGACTATTTCACATTTCGTGGTGACTTGTAGCATTTTTTTAAAGTTTTGAGCTAGCAGGTATAATATTGACAGGTTGCTAGCCTGTCGCTTAAAATATAGGCGGGGTGGGAATACAATTTCATGAAAGCTTGATGGAACTCCGTCACATTTTGTATACTCTTGTACTACGCGCAAAATCTAACTACAAGGTTGTACCTAGGTACTAAGTGTCACATAGTACTTTCATAATTTCTCAAGATAAGGCACGAAGTACAAAGTTCCTTGACCCTTTGTCCTACATTTTGTTCAGCGAAAGTAAATAATTACCGACAAATCTCTATTTGTCGAAAAAAGATAATTTATGTATGTTTTGTATGTTCAGCGCTTAGCATACCTACGGGCTATTTGGAAGAAATTTCATGCATATTCATTCGTTAATTTCTTTTTCGCATTTTCGCCATGTTGGTTTCCGCAATGTTAGGTAAAATCTGCATTAAGAGCTTTTCTGTAAAACCCCCGTTAAGAGAATAACAGCTCTCCATTTCTTCCGTGGATGTCGCAGAAGAGATGACTAAGGATATAGGTTAAGGTGTATTTGTATATACTTCTTTTATCGAACCGAAAAGCGTGAAATATTCGTGGTTTTGTGAGGTGGCGTTGTTTAGTGCTAGCAACCTACCTCATTCGATAAATATACCAATTTATTTCATTTTCAAAATCACGTTAAAGTTATCTAATTTTCATATCAGTAATTCACAAAAGGATAGTCAAATTGTAATCTACAGAAAAATGCAAGCGCGATGGAGCCTACACCACAGAGTTTGAAATAGCACCTCTCCATTTCGCCCGTGGATGTCTAAGACTAAGACTAAGGAATTAGATTTAGGTATACTTTAGGCGAAAGGCAGGTTGTCCTTTCGTTTGTTTATTAAACTTAAAATTTGCTGAAAGTGGTTAGGTTTAAAGTTGGTCCAAGTGTGGTGAAAATGAGTTTACCACCCTTTTAATGATATAAGAGACGATAAGTATAATATTTGGAAGGTTATTAAGGAAACAACATACTGTAGCTGCAGTAGCTCCGATCAATACCGTGTCTTGGCTGTAGCGCGAACATAAACATACAAGAGCCTTGAGAGTATGTTTAACTAACGACCCATCTCAACTTCGTCTTAATCACAGATATTAATCGTGATTTTTACTAGTAAAGACTGTGAAATAACAGTAACAAAATTGCCTTACAAAAACCTTGGAACTAGTTGTACCGTTAACGCCATCTATTGAGCCAAAGCTGCACCCACTTTCCTTTTTACATGAGTTCTAGCATTTCCTAGCTCAGTGATTATATTAATTAAGAGTAATTAAACTCGTGGACTTGTAACGACATCTAGCGGTGAAAAGTAACTGTAGATGATGAAAAGTTCATTGTTAGTCTAGTCGTATTTCCGTACTTGATTAATTAAGGTCAGCGGTAGTTTTATTTTTTAATTATTGTCAACGTTATCTTTATCTGTTTTCTTTTTAATATCTAAAATAATCTGTTGCATTTAATGTACTTTTATTCTGTGGCAGAGACGCCATGACAGTTAAGTAATAGTAGCGACATCTATTGACGGTAGCTGTCAGGAGATGTCCTCACGAACCGTGAATAATAAATCACAATATAATCGGAAATGACAAACACTACAATCGGTTGACCTAAATACTTTATGAGCCCACTAAAGTGATACGACGCGTTTACTGGCACATTTCATAATGAATACCAACTTTACATAAACACTATGTTATAATCAATGTTATGTAACATCCACGCAATACTTGCAAATTGCAAAAATTTTGGAACAAAAAGTCGCGTAATACGAAAAACTAACATTGATATCAGCGCCATCCACCGGTGAGTAGCGTCATGTTTTCACTAAGTACCGTTGCGGGACCGTTGACTGACACACTTCCCGCACAGCTGATGCCGTGTCGCTGTGTGACGTAGACATGAGAAAGTTACGTTTGTGTGCGGATCCGGGATGCGTCGTGCCGTTAGGTTCTTTGTAAACCTGTTTTTAACCAACCAACTTTGGAAGATACCGCGCTCTAACTGTATTGATTACCATGGCGGGGCTACTTAAGTTGGTTAATTGTTGTCTAATATAATGTGATCCGCGTGGTTGTGTAAGGTTGGTAATACTGAGAGTTCAGCTTATGCTGGTTATGTTTAAGTGGCTTCGCATGTTTTGTAATCGACCGTTTGGCTTTGTGCTGTCTTTGAACAGTTGTTCTTAGTTGTCTAATGCTTTGTACTAGACACTTTTACTTGAAGCTCTTTACGAAAGAACTGGAGAAGTAAATTATTTGTTTTTTTATAAGCAAATATTACGGGACTAAGTAGAAGCTCAATTGTTTAAAAACAAACATTTTGCGATCTGTGAGTCGCGACTGCTTCGATAGATGGCGTTACTGTCTTTGCATTTTTATTACATCGCTATTATATTGTGATATTAAAACTAATAAGTATTTTCTTTGTTTTCAGGTAATTTTTGACGCATTTCATTACTTACTGGAGATTTTGGTATGGTAAATATACTTGTTTATGTAAAAATTGGCTCTGTGCTTCTCATACTGGTAAGAATACATAAGGTAATACATAAATACATAATAATGAATACAAAATCTGAGTACCTAGTCAAGTCATGTGTCTAAATCATTCTTTATGCGTGTTTCGCATACAAACACATTTTTTGATGTAAGACGAAACCATTTTGCGTAGAAATATATAAAATACCGAATTGCATTAAATGTGTTGTAAAACGATATGAAATGCACATGCTCTTCGCTGCGTATCGGGTTACTTCATTATTCAATTAAAAAACATACATACATACAATCACGCCTGTGTTCCCAAAAGGGGTAGGCAGAGCACACGAAACATGCCATAGACAAAACCATGATTATGATATTACGCTTCCCAGCCACTTCTAGCATAATTTTGGTTTGCAAAGATGGAAGAGGTAGAATAGTGACAGGTTGCTAGCCTGTCGCCTAAAACATACATTAACCTATTTTTCTTAGCCGCCATGTAAGACATCCACGGAAGGGATGGAGACTGTTAAAAAAAAGAAAAAAGGTTAGAGAATTCTCGACAAGCGAATAAAACTCGCACTTGCCCGATTGTTCAAGTAGGTATTTACTTATTAATCACACTAATTGAGTTTGTAATACAAGACTATGTCAGTCTGGGTGTCATATTATGCTAATTTGCTATAAATTACTTCCTTTCGCATGTTCGGAAATAAGATATACATATACTATATAGGTAGCACTGTTTAAAGTATAAGAAAAAACTTCTTTTACCAATTTAGGCCTAGGCCCGTGTGGTGCCTGGTTAGAATAACACCTCCCCCTTTCTCCCCGTGGGTGTCGTAAGAGTCGACTCTGGGAAAGGGTTAGTATATTGTGGGCGTTGGGCTAGCAACCTGTCACTGCAACATCACGTTTAACCATCTGGTTACCCTAAAATTGCTAAACGTGGCACTGGATTTTTGAATTCATGTGCTCTGCCTACCCCTCTTGGGAATACAGGCGTGAGGATATGTATGTACCTATGTATATAATATGTCTTTTATTTAGTTGCTCTCCATTTCTTTCTATTGTACCTCTTTCATCTTTTGAACATTAAAATGATGTTTTAAAAACTTTACCGTATGTTGTCGGGTGTAGAAAAACACCTCTCCATTTCTTCCGTGGATGTCGTAAGAGGCGACTAAGGAAAATAGGTTTAGGTATGATTTAGGCGACATGCTTGCAACCTGTCACTATTCTACCTCTTCTATCATTGCAAGCCTAAAACTTTGCTAGAATTGGCTGCAAAGCGTGATATAGTCATAATCATGATTTTGTATATGTTACGTCTAACCTAAAATTACCTATGCTAGAAGTGGCTGCGAGGCGTGCAGTAGTCATTGTTTTGTCTATGTCACGTTTCGTGTGGAACACAGGCGTGATTGTATGTACCTATGTTTTTAGGGTTCCGTACCCAAAGGGTAAAAACGGGACCCTATTACTGAGACTTCGCTGTCTGTCCGTCTGTCTGTCACCAGGCTGAATCTCACTAACCGTGAGAGCTAGAGAGTTGAAATTTTCACAGATGATGTATTTCTGTTGCCGCTATAACAACAAATACTAAAATT
>BHDV01005667.1:153715-205904 GCA_005406045.1 Adoxophyes honmai | reverse complement strand
CGAGAAGTTTTCTTATAGTTGTGCTTTATACCGCAATATAACCGAGTTCCACGCGGGCGAAGCCGCGGGCGGAAAGCTAGTCATACATAATCCATAAAACAACACGCCTGTATTCCTAAATGGGGTAGGCAGAGCAAGCAAAATGTTGCATAGTCAATGCTATGACTACTCTACGTTATGTAGACACTTATTTTCGCGAGATTTCCTTACTCACCGTTTGAACCACGTTTGAACCTTCCCTGGACTTCAAAAATTTAAAGAAATTATCCAAATCGGTTCACCCGTTCTCGAATTTTAGCGAGACTAACGAACACCAATTCATTTTCAGAAAACGTGTATTTGGACAAAGCGCAAATAATTTGCAAATCTTATTCAAATATCCGTGCGAATATTCACATCTGAATAACAATCAATTCCCCCTTAGGATTGACAATGAATACTCGCGAATTCAACTGGACCCTCGCAATACCCTATTGTGGACAGGCCCAGTGTCCGACACTGGTTCTGCTCAACTCCGATAAGCGTTATCTATCTATTGTGTCAAATTACTGTCACATCCTTAGAAATCGTGAGATGGTTTGCAATTTCCTTCGATGTTTGACATTTAGCGAGATTTTGGGTTTTGAAAGGAACTCAGCCGTGTGTTGTCATCATCATCATATATCACGCCTGTATTCCCAAATGGGGTAGGCAGAGCACACAAAACGCTACATAGACTAATGACTATTTCACGTTTTGTAGCCACCTCTAGCATATTTTTTTTTTTAGGTTTTGTTAGGTTTTGAGATGGCAGGTACAATAGTGACAGGATGCTAGCCTGTCGCCTAAACTATACCTTAACCTATGTCCTTAGTCGCCTCTTACGACATCCACGGAAGAAATGGAGAGGTGTTATTCTAAACCTAACACCGGTCTAGAATAGCACCTCTCCATTCCGTGGATGTCGTAAGAGGGAAAGGAAATAGGTTTAGGTATGTTTTAGGCGACAGGCTAGCAACCTGTCACTATTCTACCTCTTCCATCTTTGTAAACCTAAAACTATGACAGAAGTTACTGCGAAGAGTGAAATGGTCATAATCTTGATTATGTCTATTTCACGTTTCGTGTGCTCTGCCTACCCCATTTGGGAACATAGACGTGATTATATATGTATGTAAAGGAACTTTAATAATATAATTTTCAAATTTTGTATCACCATTTTGATTTCACACTGTATGTACTACATATCTTAAAGAGTTTATATATATTTTTGTGTTTGAGTAAGGATGACAAGCACTCATAATTTACAAAATAAATACAAAGAAGATTAATATCACTCACACATTAGGTCGTCTGCTATGTTTGGTACGGCGTAATAATTTCTTTTTAAACATATCGTTTGTTAACTTTTGAGATGGCCTGTTATTTTTTCGTGACAGTGACAGATGTCAAAGCGCGTAACTTTTACTGGGCCGCGTTTTAAAATGTCACAATAAACTAATTTAAAACTTTGTATAAATTTTATGTTTCATGCCTTTTTTATATTTAGTTTTGAGGTTGGGATAAATTAAATTGCTATCTAGATCATTAATGATGAAATTGATTGCCCTCACCTAAACTGTTGATTGATTGTTTTTTATTTTTATTTCTATTAACACGTCTTTACAAGCTTCTATTGTTTTTTTAATTTGAATTTGACTGACTTCTCTTTACCGATTGAGCTGAAATATTGCATACAAGTATAGGATGACGGTACGGCAACTAGTCAAATTCTGGTCACCATGACAGTTGTCAAAAATACAATCGGCAAAAAAATTTCTTTTGGATGACAAATGGTTCTTAATACTTTTTAGATACTAAATTAAAATAAGCTTTAGCATTTTTTTGCCGTGTGGTTTTGGGTTTGGAATAACTCTCCATTTCGTCCGTGTATGCCGTAAAAGGCGACCAAGTAAATAGGTTAAGGTGTGAGGCGACAAGCTAGCAACCTGTCCCTATTTTACCTGAAGATTTAAAACCTAAAAATATGTTAGAAGTGACTACGAAGCTGACCCCATTTAAGAACATAGCCGTGATGTATGTGTTATTTAAGCTTAATAAACTACATACATACATACAATCACGCCTGTGTTCCCAAATGGGGTACGCAGAGCACACATTTGACAATTTTGACATAGACAAAACCATGATTATGACTATACCACGCTTCCCAGCAACTTCTAGCATAGTTTTAGGCTTGGAAAAGGTAGAATAGTGACAGGTTGCTATCACCTAAAGCAGGAGTTCCCAACCAGGGGGGCACGCCCCCCTTGGGGGGCATAGAGCAATCTCAAGGGGCGCGAAACGTTTGTTTTTATTAGAAAAAAACATTTCAATGAAAATGTTGTTAAAATAATACTAGTTTTATTGTGAACACGGAAAAAAATATGAATGAAAATATTATTTGTGATCCGGGGGCTCGACGAAAAAAAGGTTGGGAGCCCCTGACCTAAAGGATATCTAAACCTAAGTCGCCTCTTACATCCACGGAAGAAATGGAGAGGTTATTCTATCCCGACATCACACGATAATAAAAAACTAAACTGGACGCGTATATTTTATTAGCGATAGTTCAAACCTAAACGGCTAGACCACTATCCTCCTTCAAAAGAGACTGCTAAATTTAACGCCGTACCTTCACCGTCCTGCGTGCGCATACGAACTCAGTCAGTGTCGCAGAACCAGCGCGCGCGCGCGTCGCCAAAATCGTACGGGAACGCGGGAAAAAATCGCGGCAGCAATTGACAGTGTAGTGTTTGTGCCGTGTGGATTGCACTTGTTTTTTGGATGTGAGTTGCCCCTTTTTTTGTGTTGAGATTTTTCGTCCGTTTTTTTTTAATTTTTGAGATAGGTTTGTTGGTTTAGAAGTTAATTAAAATAATTGGAGATTCTGGTACACGATTAATGACAGACGAGTTGGTATAAAGGAAATCGAAAGTGTTCGCATTTTCATAGAATCGTTAAAAAAAAACTTTTGTTTTTTTAAAAAAAGGCCTTAATATTTTTTTTTTAATTGAGATCCCGATGTTCTTCATCGTCTTCCAGCCAAACGTAAAAAAAATATTATTTAGATTTATGTATTTCGTATTATAATATCGAATGGGCTGTAAATAATAACTACTAATTATCTATCACGAAACTTGCAATATATCAAGGTTATGCAGTTGCATGAGATCTCGTGTTGCACTCGTGTGAGGGAGACGGCAATACGAAACAGCCCCGGGTGCGAGCGAGACGCCGCGCGTTGGGAAACCATTGGGAAATATTTTTTCTTTCGGGGCTGAAGGGCGTTTTTTAAAGAATATTTGCTTTTTAAGATACACGTTATCTTTTTTATTGGCTGTTTTTAGGTCGCGCCTTGTTCGGTGTTAGTTAAACGCGATGGTTGTTGTGGCTTAAAAAGAACCTAGCTGCACGAATTTAAAAAACGAACAATTCCGATTTTTAAAATCTTCTCTTTGTTCTAGAACATTTCCATCACACTTTTTATATTTTTTAATAGTAGCGTGTCTTATTCTGAAAAGTTTAATAAAAATAAGTAAAAAGAAAAAAAAATGCAAAACACTTAATTTCCAACTAAAGCATATTTTCACATCTGTTGCAAAGAAAACGTTATTCAAATACGTTTAGTTAGCGGACAGTCTAAAAATAAATGTTGCGAAATAGTGAAAGTAGACACAGCCAGTATACCAAAATGTAAGTGACAATAGCCTGTCTTGTGGCGTCGAGACGAATTGCTTACAAACACACTAACATTAAAAAACAAACTATATGTATTAAGCACATATTTTTTAAATATTTTTTGCAAAACAAAAGCTAAAAGTTTTGCGTAAGTAATTAACAAAAGTAACATTTTGTGCACTGCCAATTTAAAAAGTATCAGATCGAAAACAATTGGTGGTATGATTAAATATCCTTTGGCTTAAAAAAACGAACCAAAACCGAGTTATTGTTTTTTAACGTGACTCTTCTATTCGCTTCCTAATTGCCAGCTATGAAAGTTACTGTCCACTTGCAAAAGGTAACCTTTAGTCTTCATCTACTTTTTTTGCTGGTTTGACCATCCACCCATTAATAAAATACATATACCTGATTTAGAAGATCCCTCATCATCTCTGTTTATTTTATTTATTATGCGCTTAGATAGCATAGTTATCATTATCACATTAGAATTGGATACTAAGTATTCGAAATTTTTATTCTGTTCGATAGAATCAACTGCAAGGCAGAATAGTCTTATACAGATAATTTCTTACTTGCCAAATTTAGAAAAAAAAACTTTTTCTTTCTTTAAAAGGACTTTCGCGACTCGCAAATATTCTCTTCAATTAAATACAATAAACGGTTTTTTTGCTTTTCACAAAGATAATTGATTTATGTTTATTGCACAGTTATTGGTGAATTACTAGTCAAAATAAACACTAATTGGTTTTTTATAAGCTTTCAACAGTTATTAAAGTGTTTTAACTACACATATCTCACTCATTAACATAATATTTTGGTTTTTAAGATTCTTTGATGAAAGTCAAAAACCTCTATGCCTTATTAAAAAAATGTCTTAGGTATCTTCATGACGTTTGAAGAGAAAGTGCTTTTTTGTTTTTGTTTTTTAAATTTCCAACTAAAGAGCAAAGGCCTCTTCCTTGAACTTCCAACTCAACCTATCAACACAAAAAAACACATCACGCCTATATTCCCAAACAGAGTAGGCAGAGCCAAGACTCACGTTACGTAGCCACTTACGACATCCACGGAAGAAATGGAGAGGCGCTTTTCAAACAGTACCACAAAAAAACACGAAATTTTGACGGATTGTGCAAAAAAGTACTATACTTTAGACCGATAGGTACTTAAAAGATGGTAAACAATCTTGACATGTCTTTTTATTGAAATACACAGTCTAAAAATGAAAATCGTTACACTATACAATTCAATCATGAAAGTAAATGATTTATTCATACCTAAATTGTAAAATGTAAAGATTTTGATTTATAAAGTGTATGTTTAAATAAAAAGACACGTCAAGATTGTTTACCATCTTTTAAGTACCTATCGGTCTATAGTATAGGAGCGCAGAAGCGGCAAGAACCTTCTTGATCCTAACATTTCCGAGCCCATAAAAATTTCACACCGCCTAACTTAAAATTTATTGTTACATGCCACCATACGCATCCGGCTCGATTTTAGCATATCTCGTATAATGGGTAATAATAATTATGGCATCGATCAAGCCGACTCTCGCGCACTTTCTCAAGATTTTGGCAGTTACTTTCACTTGGCAATTGAGTGGTGCAAGCGACGAGCGGTAGAGAGAGCGGGCTTCTAGCTTACATACATACTTCCATCAATACATTCCTTAATGCTGTAGGCAGTGCACATGAAACGCTGCATAGATAAATGACTATTTCACGTTCCGTGGCCACTTCTAGCACGTTTTTCAGATTTTGAGTTCGCAGGTATAACAGTGACAGGTTGCGAGACTGTCGCCTAAAATATACCTTAGCCAATTTCTTAGCCGCCTCTTACAACATCCACGGAAGAAATGGAGAGGTGTTATTCTAAACCCGACACCACACGGCTTTTAGCTTAACTGTTAAAAAGGACAAGTTCGGATTTGGCTAGTAACCTGTCACTAATATGCCTCTATCTTCAAACCTAAACTTATGCTAAAAGTGGCTAGGAAATGTGAAATAGTCGTGGATTTGCCTGTGAAATGTTTCGTGTGTTCTACCTACCCCGTTTGAGAGCATGGATGTGATTTGTCTGTGTTAAAAGTTACGATTATTAAATTAGCATAGCAATATACCTGCGCTTTATTTGAATGGGTTCAAGGATGTCATACAGAGTATAAAGTAAGGGTTGCAAACATAAAGTATGTTAACGTAAAGGCTGAAGTTAGTTCGGTATATTTCAGTTGTTACTAAGGTGGTAGTATTTCGTTTGATAAGGTATAAAATGACGTAAAAACATGCGGAAATCATGCATACACGTCTCAAAAATGTATCTTACTTTTGTGTTGCATAACAGAGTATTCAACTATGTAATGCTTAGAGAAATTACTAAATGTACTTCGCTGACTTTGTTCAAATGCACCCATATTTTAATATTATTAGGCTTCCTAAAACTTTGTTACCGCGATGAAAAGTAGGGACCACAAGTGAACCAACGAGCGGACCGCGCCCGCTCCCGCCGCCGCTTATGCTTTAGTCCCCGGGTGCGCGTGCGCGGAGTAACGTAATCTTGCGTAATGTCGCCGCGAGCATGTGAATGCAACATTTCGGGGATTTTCCTTTCTATTTCTGCGTTTTGGCGTCCACTTAAACATTCGAGGGTTGGAGGTTATTTGACTTTGACAGCTGTGGTTGACACCTGTCACTTGCTTTATTAAGTTTTTTCCTCAAAACTATGTATTTAATAGAAAATATTCCTTGTCAGGAGTCATTGGCAGTAATGGTCGCCAACCTAAAGCGATCTGTGTTGCCATAAACAAAAGTTGAAGTTGAAGTTGAAAATATTCCTCGGCAGACGAAATTAGACACACAGACAGATAGATATAATATTGGGGAGGTTAAGAAGCTAAGGTTAAACACAAAAATATACATTAAGCATGAAAAATGCAAAGTTAGCAAACAAAAATATTTTTTCATGTTTAAAATGTTAGTTTAAGAAAAGGCAATTAAATTTAAATACTTAGTTCTAATTTTTCAAAGTGACTGATGTTTTAATAAACTCCAAAAAAAGTTAAGTAAAAAACAAATGATTTTTCCATGTTTTTCCTCCTGTACATAGTCCATTTTGCCTCATCGAATGTGTCTTTTCTTTTAAAAAACTAAGCTAATACATACAAACAAAAACCTAATCTGCACGTCAAAATATAAGTGCTGTTTTATGTAGTACAATTGTATAAATCACTTCCCCAAAGGCGTGTAGCGTGATACATGTCAAACTGTCATCTGCATACATGTCATTGTCAAGTGACAATGGAATCTATTGTCATCATCCAAGTTGACATTACATTCGTTTTACAGAAGGGTATTAAAGTTTCAATTTGATTCCTTTCATCATTTATTTAGTTCGCTTTTATATATTAATCTAGAAATTCAGACTAAACTGACTTAACCAGTAAAAATTAGAAGACTAAAAAGTTCTTGATACTTGGTTTATTTTTATTTTATAAAGCAGCACGTTTATTCCTTCTTCTTGTAACTCAATTATATACGGGTTAGAAGATTAAAGTCCACGGTTCTAAACTTGAAAATTTCAATAACTGATATATATCCTCAGTAACAAAGCCGCAGTGACTTCCAAACCGGCCAGAGCCGGATAAAACCAGTTCAAACCGAAACAAACCAGCTGCAACTGCGATCTATTTCGAAAAACTTTCGCAAACATTACAGGAGCACAGCACAAAGAAACCGCACACTTATACATAGGAGCGACATCAAAGTGAATGACATAATACAGCTATATACAAGTATACGCGGACCATAAGACCTAATGTATAGCAAGAAAAGTAGTGGAGGCTCCATACGGGTCGATGGCAGGCATGCGCAGACACAACCGCCGCCACCCCACCCCCTAGAGCTGGTACACCCCCCATTGCAACTGCACTTCAGTGCATCATAGAACACTGGCAAAAAAACAGCCAAAAATGACGCGTTACTTTTAAATGAGCACAGAGTATAAAAAACAAAACGAGTGACCAGTGCAAGACTATGAAGAAAAAGAAAAGGGTTAAAACTTTATCAAAAACGGACGCGCACCAAACGACAATATTTAACACAGAAATAATCAAATTTATACGCATTTAATCGCAATAGCATTCACAAATAGATAAAAACTTCCCAAGCAAATACCCAAAACCTTACGAACGAAATTTTAGACTGATATTTAAACCGAATAAGTAGAAGAAAATAGCGTATTTACATTAGTTGACCATTTGAGAAAGTTTATATTGTAGAACAAAATAAAATAGTATTTATAAAAACGCAATATTAAATTTAAAAAAGGAAAATACAAATAATAAGGGATCAGCGAGTAGCCTTAAGTTTTATACGGCGGACGAAAGGTCTTGACACTTGACTTTTTTTCAGTGAACATGTGTGTTATGTTGTGATTGTGTTGGTGCCCCCGGGCAATATGTTGAACATGTTTGACATGTGGAATACGGTCAGCACCAAACTGGAGCAGAGCAATGTGCAACAGAGTCAGCAACCTCACACATCAGGTGGGAGCATTAAAGGTAATTCGATGTTGCAGGTACAGGGAACTCGCCTAAAGCATCCAACCAATCGGAAATACAAGATATTATGTCACAAACATCAAATACTATAACTAAATACTAAGAATATCCAAGAAGAGCACTTTTTTGGGGATATAAACGTGATTATGTGCAGAAAGCTCCTGTATACACACTTGGAGTGATGTATACATGAACCTTATCATTCCGTGCACAATGCCAACATTTATGTAATTTTTCCGAATGGTTTCATGCAAAAAAATGGCAGTCTAGGAGTAAAGGCACTTCCCGTATGCTACAGGCAAAAGACCTCCCTCATTGGGCACCCCATAAAAGCAAAAATCTATGAAAATACAAATAAGCCCAAAAATTACACCATGGAATAGATGCCGCTGGATCTGCTACATTCATAGTTCACTGTTGCCCATTTTATGTAGGTACAAGCAAATCGAACAACATAATGAGTTTACAAGATAATTTACTGCAATTACGGAGCAAACTTCGTCAGGCCGACTTACGTGTTGAATTTTAGTAATTTTCGTAATTTATTTACTACTAAAATAGTTCATTATATAAACATACGTTTATGTACGGTACGGACAAAGAAGAAAGATTTCATAAAGTCAGAAAAAAAGAACAAGATCTGTTCTGCAAATGCTTATGTAAAAAATATACTTATAGAGACTATCCCAAATGTTCAATCACAGATTAGATATTACAGGAGAACGACAACATTACTTGAATGGAAAAAATTTAGTAACTGCAAGAAAATAAAAGGAAAACAATTGTCACTCGAAAATTTTGTTGAGAACTGAACATTGTAACACACAATATAATTAATTGGCATTTAAAGAACCACACAAAATACAGTCCAACTAAAACTACATTGACTTTTTTTAATCATACCATAAAACAACTTTGTAATTGGGTATTTCCTCTTTAAGACTGCTTTAAAAAACATTAAAATACACATTAAAAGATAAAACTATTGCGTGATCATATTGTTAAAATTTAGAAAGTTATGTCATAACGTCTACTGTTATTTAAATAATTATTTCACATCTTACGCAACCGAGCTTCCACGCATAAAGAAAGCGGCCGTTTTATAATTCGAACGTATCATTGTTACAAACTGGCTGAAAACAATAATCTGATGCTACGCCGATTAAAAAAAATCGGCGTGACGCCATTTCTGCAGTCTAGCGTTTTTAAGTTTAATTCGTAAGCCGACTGAAAATTATATTGAAGATAAAATTAAAAGAATGTGTAAAAACATAATTTTTAATTAATTGAAATTGGACAAGTAAATGCTGTGAGGAATGCGATATCCCTTAAAAGTTTAATTTTAAAAGAATGCACCACTTTCTCATCTTAATTGACATTTCGAAAGTACTTTCGCGTGTAAAGTGCATTCGAAATTTAAAGCAAAGGACGATTGGAATTGCCAGCGTGCCAGTATGAAAGCAATCTGGTTTCTTTTCACGCATTGCGTAATGTTGGCAGAGCTGGAGTTCAAACCTGTTTAGCTTAACATCTGTGGATATAAAAGGCTGGCCCCTTAGATATTTTGCGTTCTCTATTATAAAAATTAAAAACGTAGCATCCTTTGGAACCCTGTTATTTGAAACGTGAGTGCTCAATAAGAGAAACGACAAAATGCGTAATTATGTAATTTTAAAGGGCTTCATCGCTTTACAAATATAGACTAAGTATATTTAGGAATGTGTTTTAGTTATATTTCCATTCGATTTTCACTAAGACTATTTTTTTTTAGACTGATCATTCTTTTTCGACAAGTAAGACAATTTCTTGAACGCAAAATAGTATAAGACCCACAGTAAAATGTAAGTTTCTTTTTGGTCAAGGGTCACCGTTCGTTGGTCACTAATACTTAAAATATTATTCATGATTGTGGAATAAATGAGAAAGGAAAAATTGCCAACCTTTTACTCCTTTTTATGTTGAAAATGACTATGAAACGCTATCTAGGTAATGTTTCGCAATTTCGTATACTCTGTCTACCCCGTTTATGATGTATATTATGTATTTGAGGAGTAGGTACTATATGTATTTATAGTGTGCTTGATTTTGTACCCAGTTAAGAAATTCTGCCATTTATTATTTTTAGCTGACTAGGTATGACAAATTACTTAGCAGCTTCTAGTAAATATTTACGACGATTTGACATAATAATTGAATAGCTTAAACTAGCACAAAGTGTGAAACATGATATCGTTTACATTTGTTAATATTTGCAAAATTTAGAATTTGTATAAAATTGCAAAGTCGTCAATGATGTCGATTTGATCATCATTTTTGTTACACGAGTATCAAGACCGTGTGACCTTTTTATATTTTCGTAATGTTGTTACAGTAAAAATTAAATACCTTATCAAACAAAAAGTACAAAGGAAATCTAAGTACATTAAAAGATTTTCATCTGAGAAACAGAACTACATCAATTTAATTCTGGCAGCTTTACTTTTTCCTTGCAATTATTGCTATTAAAAAACAAAATTTAAAATTCGATCTATGCCCAACCCGCTTCGCTGTAGCCTGTCAAAGTTGGTAGCATTGTATACCCAGTACACACTGTTGTAATTGTGAGGCTGGAATGAAACGTCAATCAGAGTATCCGTCGCGCGCAGGCTGTCTGCTCTACGTAACTGTGCCATTAAAATCGTAGCAATAACCGTAGGTTAGGTTATGTTAGGTTACAGGTTATTACGCTTTTTGCTAGTACACTTGTATTCTTAGGTCTTGGGATGGAGTAAAACGCGTCTAAGAATAGTTAAGGTATATTTATATTTTAGGCGACAGGCTAGCAACCAGTCACTGTACCTTTTTTTATAGCTTATGTGGTATCCCACTGCTGGGCAAAAGCGTCCCCTTTTTCCTTCCACACGTCTCTGTTTTCACTATACCTATCAACTTGAAATCTAAAAAATATACTGTAGCTTGTCAATATCAGCAGAAACTCCTTGAGACAGAGTTGTTCACACCACAGTCAGTTGCATGCGTTTGTCAGCATCTCTACAATTCACACGCAGCACTTCTGTGCCTTTATCATTCGCTCAGTTTAGGAATGCTTGCTGTGTCGTTCTTTGAAAACAATACTCTGTAGGTTAACTGCAAAACACTACCCTTCTTTTTCTGACGTCTAAAATAAGACAGTGACAGGTATAGTCTATCTCGCGCGCCCGTGCTATGTTGGCTATGCAAGTCCATGGTGAAAGAGCCATGTTTCAGGTCTATACGAATCTGTATTTTATAAAAACACAGCTTTTAATTATTAAACTTTGTATAACAGTTGATGGTAGTTTTCCTTGTCTGGCGAAGCGAACGCGTGCCATAAAACTGTGAACTAACCTAGGCTCATAATTACTAAGTTAGGTTATTGAGATAGGTCACTGGGATTTCCCAGTAATAGACATAGTTAATGATACTTTTAGTTCCGAGAAGTGTATCAACCATCTTTCTTTATGTTAGGTACGAAATTTTCCAATTTATTAAAACGAATCTTTGTGTTGACAGGGGTGTCTGGTCTCTCAGAATCCATGGACATATTTCACAAATGTCGTAACATATATTAGGGTAGTTGCAAACTCCCATCCAATATGAAACGGCTTCGTTGCGGCAATAAAATAGATACTTTAGAAATAAAGTTGCCATGTCAAAAATCAACTGAATGCAAAATGGCTCCCTCAAAACCTTTAATAGACTTCGACATTAAACTTTGCGAGATTTTTGTAAGCTTTTCGCGAAATTATCCCTGCTACAAAAAATCTTGCCAAGTTATCTGCCAGTAACTACAAAAAAAAACCAAGTTACCAGGATATCATAAACACTCCTATACATTCCTTTCGCAGAACGGCATCTAACCGCTACAGAGGAACTCCCAGGTACCAGGGCAGCATAGACATGTGACACGTTAGTTCGGCGCGCGAGAAAAAGTTGCCTGGCCAAGACCCATATAGCCGCATATGAGCTGACGCAAACTTCTTGATACTTTAACTACGTACCCTTTACCTTTAGGACACAAGCGGTCAACATGAGATCAAGCGATAGTGTCACATTTTATTTGTGTATATGCCAGCAAGTTTGACATTGCGACGCCAACGTATTGTGAAAAAAGAGAGCGCTTAATGTCTTAAAATCATAAATTGTTTTTTTTTTAGAACTTATTCACAGTTAACGTCATAGTGACGCTTCATTGCCTGACAAAAGAAACCATTGTATCGTATATTGTGACAACGTTTCACGGTAGGTCAGGGATTAGTTGGTACAATAATTTTGTATTTGTCCAATAAAAAAACAACTCTTAAACTGATAATGAAAGTTTTAATACTTCACTTAGTCATGCCTTAAAAGACAAGGGTATTTAGTTCACACACAATGAAGTACACAAATTAAAGATTTTACTAAACTTCTAACTGTCATTTTCTTAATACAAAATAATACAAAAAGTTAGGTCAAAACATATCTTTACAGTTTTTCTTCTACTGTCTCTCAATTGCAAATTAGTAATTACATTGTAACGGTACAACTTAAAAAAAAGCAGTAAAACCATTATCTTGTCTCCATTTAAATATTAAATCGAGAATTAATAGCTCACTATTATACTGTCACCTAATCGGCGATTTTCTTTTTTTATTCTGTCCTATCTAACGCCATCTCTAACTTTAATTGACGGATAAACTGTATCGCGCATCCGTTTAAGGTAAGTTGACTATTATGAGCCATAGATGGCACTGGTAATCATAGTAAAACGGTTTTGAGTTCATGAATTATTACTCAGCCTCCGTTTTAACTAGAATCCTTGAGAATGTGAACTTAGGTGTATAATCTAAGGTATTGGCGGATTGGTGTTCATAATTTTAGGATAATGATCTTAATTTGAGAACGATTTCGCGTTTATACCTTGATACTAGTTTTTTTCCCGCAGTTGTATTAGAATCAAAACCATTTTAATTTACTTTTTCATCAGAACGATACGATACACTAATGACAATTATGATTGTGTGTCATATAGAGCTCGTATCTTTTACTGCAAATATTCTTTACATCTTCGACCGGGTGCCCTTTATTTGACTTTAAGCTCGGAACTTTAGCAAAGTATCAAGACAGTTGCACCAAGGTACACATGTTAGCACATAGCGCATGCGTGGATTAAGGTAGTGTGTGTGCATGCTGCGTTTACCGTGTGCGACTAAACCTGCAGGTAAGACTGGCAGTCAATAAAATCGTGTACGAAAAGTGCAACTCGTGTTCGATTTTTAAATTTCTTTTTCTGCAGCTGTCATCTCAGTGTAAGCGAAAGCCTAGCAACAGTCAAAGTTGCTTAATTAATTATCTCATAAGAACATTTGGCAAAGAAGTCATTGACTGAAAAGGTGAGCATACACTTGTAAGAAGACAATATAAAAGTACTTTAAGACATTTGAAATATTGTAATTTTAGAATTAACATACATACGACGGTCTCGCCTTTTACCCACAGGGGTAGGCAGACCACTTTGTTCCATTTGCTACGATCCTGACATTCCTCTTTTGCTTCATCAACATACATTAGTCTTTTCATAGATGCTCGTCGGTTTCGAGTACTTTTGACCTGACCTGTTTCTAAAACATCCGTGATTTGGTCACGGAACGTTTAGAATTAATGCTTCATTAAAATAAAAAATAACTAACAGATTTTTCACATATTGTTGACATTACAAAAATTAAATTCCCTAGCCTTTGATACGACTTCAAAAATGTTACTAACCAACCTGGTTCTCATCAAGTATATCTCGCACTAATCGTTATAGTCACTGGCGCGAGTAACTAAGCTCTGGTGAACGCTCGCCGCGCACGCGCTGCAGCGCGCAGCCTGATGACGTCAGCGCATAGGTGCATCTAACGCGTATCTATAGGAATATATAATTGCTATTCAGAATTGGCGCCATTTTTGTATATTTCATTTCAGCCCCGGTGACCTTAGTTTCAGTGGATTGCATCTGAGAAGCACGTGCCTAGCAAATTCCCATTCACTCTTAGTACACCCTTTCATTGCCAAGCGCCTGATACTTAATACATATGCAACCTAACCTACGTCCAATATGTTACTTTGGTCCTTGGGTCAGTGAGACGTGATTTTATCTTCAAAACTTATTTAGATTAGAATAACACCTCTCCAACTCATCCGTGGTTATCGACAAATGCGGCTAAGGCAATTATGGTATATTTTAGCTAACAGGCTGGCAACCTGTCTATATTACGACTTAACTTAAATCCTGAAAATTATACGTACTAGAGGTGGCTACGGTATGGTTGTGTCTATGTAGCGTTTTGTGTGCCCTGCCTACCCCATTTGGGAATACAGACGTGATATGATACGTGCCTACGTATATATATTGAGGAAACAACTTCCAAGCCGCACTCTTCTCGGCAATAATACTCTTAGAAGCCTTTTTACATAAATATAACTTCTAATTTTGACTTCAATACCGAGGCGCAACGATTAAATCCTGACCTACCGCAGAACGTTGTCACAATAAACGTAATAAAGACTTCCTTTGTCGAGGAATGCGATGTCAGTATGACACTCACTGTAAGTAAGTTCTATGGTGGGTCAGTCTAAATCTATAGAAGGGCGTATGTGATAGAAAAAAATTGCTAAGTCCGGATCATTCCTTCGGAAATTACAGGTGCAAAACAACACTACGGACGAACAAACAAGTACTTATAATAAACAATTATTGTATTACTGAGAATGCCTGCGTAGCTTCTGTAAGCTATCTTTAAAGAAATTCCGCCCCGGTGACAAAAGCTACTATGTCCATATATTGAGTTGGCACAAAGTTCATTAGGTATATACGTATAAGGATAATGTCATAGACTTGCATTAATATATTACTAGCGCAATGGAAAAGGTACAATACTGAATCTGCGACTGACTGACCTACAAAGTAGAAATTACATGAGGGCGCCACTGTCGTCGCAAAGTCACTATACTATAGACCTATAGGTACTTAAAAGATGGTAAACAATCTTGACATGTCTTTTTATTGAAATACACAGTCTAAAAATGAAAATCGTTACAATATACAATTCAATTATGAAAGTAAATGATATTTCATACCTAAATTGTGAAATGTAAAGATTTTGATTTATAAAGTGTATGTTTAAATAAAAAGACACGTCAAGATTGTTTACCATCTTTTAAGTACCTATCGGTCTCTAGTATAAGTATTGCAATTTTGTATGATATATAATTCATTTCTATCAGTTTTCTACTGTTCGGTCAGTCTGTTGGTCTGTACATTGATTATAAGACAAATCTCATAAGGTAATTAATTATTATCTTAAAGATCAAGATTACCGCGGCGCGCTATCCTGGTCCTTAACAGAACGCTGTTCTATTTTTGAAAATATTCGAAAGCCTTATAATTATTTAAAATCGTTGGGTAAGGGATATAATTAACAAAAAATATTGCAAAAAAGAGTCTGTTTATCTGTCTGTTTACCTATTTTATAACTTAATTTCAGTACTTCATATTACCATAAGCTATAAATCGATGGCAGAATAAAACAAACATCCATACCTGCAGCTTCTCTTTTGTTTTCATTTCAATTCTGCATAAATTGTCAGTCACTTGTTCTCATAAACTTCACAGATTATAAATTTCATCAATCAACCTTCAGGCCCTAACCTTAATACTTCGGTTTCGTTTGTCAATTTAAAAAAAAACTAATCAATGTAACCTTGAAGGGAAGTTGCGAAAATTGGTAAAAAGCGGGCCCCGTCAGTGTCAACTGACAATAGTTTCACAATCCTACGTCGGAAGGTCGATTTCACTTTGACATTTAATTGTTTTAAAGGAAATCAATAGCGGCAGTATACGAAGTTCGAACGCATTTTGAAATGAATTTAGAATAAAAGAAGGAAACTCAAATTTTCGAGTGGCCAGCAACTTTAGTCGAATACGGAGTTTATATTTGCACAATGGGTTCCGTACCATTATCATTAGCTAGTACATCTTAAATACAAAAAGCAAGATTCGTAATAGGAGACTCGCATCTCTGAATTTTTCGGAATTTGTAGTATTTGTACCTAAAAATGTATCGATGTAAATACGACATTGTATAAAATTTAGAGTTATGTGTAATGAAATTATTTCCTCGGTGGAAAAAAAACAATTCATCACAAATTTCAGATTGACACTATTTTTTAAATAATTGCATTTTTAATTTTAATTTCACGGGCCAAATATTCAAAAATAGTTCTAGACCTGTAAAAAAATGCTTTGGGCACATAAATTATTTGTAGCATAATTTTGTACGCAAACCTACAAAAAATAGCTGTATTTATGACCGCTCTTAACAAAGGTAAGTACTTTGTTGGGAATCAAAGAATTCCATGGTAATTTTCTATGTGCATAAACGGTTGATATCAAATGATAAACATAATACCACTGTAAACACAAACAAACTAATGTTTATCAATAATTCTAACAATTCTTGATAACTCGACCTTTTGATATCAAGTGAAATATCGTCTAAGAACTTTGTACGAAACTTTATCAAACTACCTATTCATAAGTTATTTATTGTCTATTGTTTAGACATTTGCATAGAGACATGTTGAATAAGTTATTATTAGTACATTGGAAAATTGTTTATGAAAACTTTTCTTTACATTTAATAATTTAATTAAGTAGGTACATGTAAGTTTTTTAATCACTGTATTCAAAGTTATATTATTGGATAGTCATGTTGAATGTTATACTTAATAAATTGACCAATCGGATAATATACCATTTTTGAACTTCATACCGTCGAAATAATCGCATAAATATAAAAACACATACCTACCTGTTTAATTAAAAAATATAATAAGCAAATGATGGAACAAAAAACCCAAAGGTGTAAAAAAAAATAAAAAAACTTAATAAGTATTCCTGCCAACATAACCCTAGTCGTCAAAAACAGACTGGCACAAAATAAAAACCCTCCATTCATTAAAAAAAAGTTTAAAATTTAAATTTCGAAATTTCGCGACAGGACGCCTAGCATTGTGCCCGTCTCAATTAAAACAAAATCCGCAACCCGCCCATTGAAACTTTGACCTTATTTTTATCTCGTTAAAGTGCGTTTCAGCGTGCGGTAGGTTACGGCGTGAAGCCAACTCAAAAGTGTGTCACAAGTTGAACAGCACCGCGCAAGGTCGGTCTATCTATGAGCGCGCGTCAAAACCGCGGATGTGTCGCTTAACTATCTAAACAAGAAATCATTGAATATCTGCTTAAATACAAAACTGATTTTTATCTAAAATACGTCAAAAGCAGCGTATCAAAAATAGCTTCAATATGAGATTAAATAAGTCTGTGTGAGGCCTCTATTTTTAACACCATTGAATTTCTGTTTATTTAATAGCACATCCTTGACGATAAAATCACGAATATCACAAACAAATGCGAAACAATATCAAAGAAACATGAATAACAAAATTATAAATACAAAATGCAACAAAATACAATATCTTCACGGCGGTATTTCGAAATAGGGTAGGCAGAGCACACAAAATGGTACTAGACAAAACAATGACTATTTCACATTTTCATATCATAACTTTTAAGTTTTAAGTTAAGAGGTAAGTTTTATAATTATGTTGTCTAAAATACATCGTAACCTATTTTTTACCCACAGAAGAAAAGGAATGGCTTCTAAACCTAAAAATGACTTAAGTACAGAATAGAAACAAAATAATAAAAATCATATAAACAGTTTGGCATGACTAAGCATTTAAGAGGTTTCTACACGCTAAAACGAACTAACAACTGTTTAGCAGTTACATGCGTACGGACGTACACGTAACAGCCCATGAGGTGCAAAGATAAACAAAAACTACGCGCTTGCGCAACATAGGGCGTCGGTATGATCGGCAGACGCAGCAATAAGTAGAGACACACATACATACATACAATCACGCCTGTGTTCCCAAATGGGGTAGACAGAGACGAAACGTGAATTAAAACCATGATTATGACTGCATTGCAGCTACTTCTAGCAAAGTTTTAGGTTTGCAAAGATGGAAGAGGTGAAGTGACAGGTTGCTAGTTTGTCGCCTACATACCAAAACCTATTTCCTTAGTCGCCTCTTACGACATCCATGGAAGAAATGGAGAAGTGTTATTCTATCCTGACACCACACGGCAAAGACCCCAAGTGCATAAATAAACGGGGATCCAAAATAAGGATCCCCAGGTACAAAAATAAACGGGGATCTAAAATAGTTGGATCCCAGGTACAAAATGGAAGTGCAAATACGCGGATCCCCCAGGAATAGAAATATTTACAAGAATACATACATAGCCCACACTTATAAGTTGTAAAATACTATGATCTAAGTACGTCATAGGCGTGCAAAAAAAAACAATATTCTATTTTAATTTCACAAGTATGACACACACGTGCGCTCAAAAATGACGAATCGCAGTTTGGAACTTTGGAAGCGTCAAATTTTTCATTCTATTTTTAAACCAAAACAAAATGGCGACTAACTTTCAATTCAATTGATTCCTAGACAGTAACGTTAGCAGTGTGTAAACATCTTACACAACCTTTGCTGACCGTACAAACCTCATGTTTGCATTTTCCTCGTTGCAACATTTTCAAGGGAAAGTGTTGACGCATGCTTCTGATTCATTTTTAATAGACAAAGGGTACGACGCCATACAATCGCGAACTTTCTTAGTTCAAAAGTTCATATTTCGAATGGAACTTTGCAGTCGTACTCTATCCTGAAATTTGAAATGACTTTTTTAAATTCCATTCAGATTTGAACTGATTTTAAAGGAGTTATTGAAATTACCCTAAAAAGGGGTAAAAAGGTTTTTTTTAGGGTTAAAAAAATTAGTACGGGTAAAGTGTACCTACCGCAAGGATGATTAAAATTATAACAAGGATAATTGAATTTTATGGACGGTAAAAATAATACTCTAGTTAATTTAGCGACAAAATAATACAAACGTACGTTTTAATAGATCATTATTTGCATATCCAGAAAATATACGTAACTAATTTTATAATAGACAAAACAGCAGGAATTATATTCTAATTCATGTGGCATTATACATTGTGCGTCGGCATATTTTTTTAATTTATCAAAAACAGTAGCATGTTTGGCCTAAAGCATGTAATGTACAAGCAGCGAGTTTTTTTTCTGGCAATGTGGTTTTAACGTAACAAACGAACAACAAAACGAGTTTTATAAAAAGTACAAGCTACATACTGGCCAGTTGCATCAGCCCTAAAAATTAAGATGCATTGTCTATGCCATTCCAAATTCAAATAACGTATGACGCGGTTCGCGTGCGCGCGCAGCCTTGACTAGGACTGCATTAAGGCTGTATTTTAAACACCCATTCGATAAACAAGTTTTTAATAGATAAGTACTGTCGCTGGATAAATGTTCAGTGTTTAATAAACAGGAGCCATAAAGTTTATTTCGCAATTGAATTTAATTTTACCTATTTATGGGCAATAAAATTATTTTTCTTGCGCTGTAAAAAGGTTAGCATAAAACTAAATGTTAGATATTCTGTCTTTCCTTTTGAATTTAAGTGGCGCCATCTCTATACGGTACTATGTTAACATTCACCCTTGTCAAAGTTTTTTTTAATTTACCGAGAAAGGGTTGCAAGTTCAGGATAATGTGGAGATTTTAGAGTATTTTTGACGACACTTTTCAGGTGAATAAATTGCAGAAATTAATGGGACAGCTATTAAATATTAAGTGCCTACTATAGTAGCTCCCGGGTTGCTATAGGGTAACTTACTATTACTATTACTACAACACATGATTCAAAAGCTGCAGCAAACAAGTTTTTAGTATGGAACACTGGTATTGAAGTAAACTGAGATTTACGATTAAGTCATGTGCCATATGGCGCAACTTAGAAGGCTACAAGCTCCTGCATGATGTCACTGTGGTTTAGTACGGCTACTGTCCGGGGTTATTGAGTTGAAACTCAATGGGGGCCCCACTGTCTTCCTTAACGAAATTTCAAATTTTAAATCAATTTTGGATATTGACTTTGAAAAAAGAACGTGCAGTGCTTGGGAACTGAATTGTTGGAAGTCTGGGCTTATAGAACGTTCTTCATAATGATGGATTCAGTCGTTTTCTAATGTCCCTGTTAGATATATGAAAGTGATTGTAATATTTACAATTTATATCATTTCTATAGGACCAAAAAGCAGTTGAGAAAACATGATTATAGGAACTTTTGCACATTTACTTTCCGGGACTATAAAGACACAATGTTCAAATTTTAAATATTAATACTTGATATTTTATGGCAGTTCAGGCCACTATTGATAGCAAATTGTTTATTTTATTGGAGAACAAACAGAAGTGAATGTTTACGATAAGTACTTATAACATAGTTTACAATCGACATGCATCCCTAACTAGCTCCCACTAAAACATACAGGTCATAAGTTGTATGCCGACTTACACTAACAGCCATTTTATAACAAGGTTTCATATGTTCATCCTTGTGTGCCTAACCTACACAAATCAACAATAAATATTCCGATTCTAATTACTCGTGATCAAAAACAGAACAAGCTGAAAGAGGCTAAGATGTCATCATAACAAAAACAAAAGTCATCAAAAAAGTTTATCTTATAACCTGTAGAGTACCTAGTCACTGTAGCAACAGAAGCCTAAGCTAGGACTAGGATGCCAATGATACCGTGTTGCATGCGCCAAGGCCATGTGCAAGCGCACGCGAGCGTCCCCGTGCCTGACGCGAGCGGCTGACACTTCAAACTAAGCACGCACTATCTGGTAGACGACAAAAAAACATTTAATCCGTCAGATAAATTACCTAAAAATATTAAACTACTAGCTTTCCGCCCGCGACTTAGTTCGCGTAAATTTCGGATTTTGGGGTCGTAGGTTTCTGAGCCTATTCATAACAAACAAACAAAGTTTTCCTCTTCATAATATTAGTGTAGATGTAGATATCTAAACCCAAATATTTTACGGAATCCTCTTTTTTTCAAAATAAAATTTAGCCTATGTTACTCGTGAATAATGTGGCTTTCGAATGATGCAAGAATTTTTGAAAACGGTCCAGGAGTTTCTGAGCCTATTCATTACAACCAAACAAACAAACAAACAAACGAACAAACAAACAAACAAACAAAGCTTTCCTCTCTATAATATTAGTGTAGATATATTTTTCCTTTTCTTTGACAAGCAAAAAATGAAGATAATACAGCGCTTAAAAGCTTCGCATGACGTCACTGTATATGGTACAATTTTTACACTGCGGAAGTTTGATGATCTGCAACTTTCTCGATGTTTAGTTTTTGATAAGCCAAAAAACTAGTGTTCTTATTTTTCCATAATCTAACTAACGGACTAATTAGAATTAAGTAGGTACATATTTTACTACCCTTTTAAAGTAGCTTAGGTACGTTTATATTTCGTTTTGTTCTATTCACGCATTGTAAATAATTGTAATAACAACACAACTTAAGCCTAGTTCGGACTAGGCTAGTATAGTAGGCTAGTATTTAGTCGAGTGGCGAGTATTTTAGTAACTAAACGTGTCTGAACAATGAAAATTTAGTCGAGTTCCATAGTTCAAACACGTTTGGTTACTAAATTACTCGCTACTCTACTAAAATACTAGCCTAGTCCGAACTAGGCTTTACTCTCAGTTTACCTAATATGACGTTTACGCATATAAAACTGATTTTCGACGTTTCTCGAAAATCTTGTGATGCAACACTACTATTTAGTGGCTACTAAACTTTAAAATCGTGGATTCTGTCTACGTAACGTTTTGTGTGCTCTTCCTATCCTCTCATTTAGGTATACAGGTGTGACGTTTATGTACTTTTTAACAGTTAATGTTCCAGTAAATTTTGTATGAAAGACTAAAAAACATTCACATATTAGCTCATCTACGCATACATACCTCTTACAGGATTATTTAAGAATAGGTACATGAAATAAATACTCTCTCCTTGAAAACCATTTTTAAGCTTTTAGTATTGTACATTGACTTTTTTTTGGCATATAAAGGGATATTCCATTTCTTCCGTGGATGTCGTAAAAGGCGACTCAAGATATAGGTTAGGGTAGGTATATTTTAGACAACAGCCACCTGTCATTATTCCTCTTCCATCTGTCTTACAACAAAACTTATGCTAGAAGTGGCGAAGAGTGAAAATGTCATGATTTTGTCTATGTAGCGTTTTTCGTGCTCTTCCTGGGCTTGGTTGTATGGACGTGTATCCCTTGGTATTGCCGTGACTTTTTTAACTAACCGTATAAAATACAGTTAAATACCACGGAAGTCTTCAATCAGACCCGAAACGCTTGTCATCGGCGTAATCCTTGACTTTCCCCCCTTTCACCTCCCCCCACCGCTGTCTAAGCCGTGAAAGTTTTTTTGCGTGGCTCACGATTATTTTTTTCGTTACTCTCGAATTTGGGCGAGGCTCGCGCGCGGGCGATACAGCCAACAGACGGCGTTGTGAAAAAAATGCTGGCCAGTTAGATACATTTTGTTTTTTTCAGTTTTTATTCTCCAATTTTTAAAAGCGATCTGTATAAAACTAAGAGATGGATCTTGTTTTTGTTTGTAAATATAAATATACAAGGCGTAATCAAAACGCAATAGTTAGGTAGTATTGCATCGATGATCAGGTATTAAGAATAAAATTACATAACAGACCATAAAATTCACAGAATTGAGCTTCGCTACGACGCTAAACTCGTTGTTCTTTTTTCAGTACAATAAAAAAACCAACTCATTAGCGTCTATTAAAATTCTCAGCGCTAAAATAAAAGAGCATCACTCAGCACAATCGCAATAAACAATTGAAATGTAACCGTTAAAATAAAACATCCGTTATAACTAGCGTTATTCGTTTTTCAAAAGCTTCCATGGCAACACCGAAACACACGCACGGCACTTTCCAATTGTGAAAGTTGCACGCCTGTGTGTGTGGCGAAAAAATTTAATTTTAAATTTCGAATGCGGAAGTTCGGTTATTGACACCGCTACGCGTTATGCCAGTTATTCAACTTTGGAGATGACGCCTTAGAAAAATGGCGAAAGATTATTGTGCATAAAAAATGGTTTTATGAGATACCGCGGTAATTTAAGTAACTGTCTAGTTATACCTATATACATCGAAAACATGTTTATGTTCTTGATGTAATGGTGATAACACGATTCTAAATTTTGTCTAGCTTATTTAAGGAAAACAAAGCAATTTGCTAGATTGCCAATTGAATTTGAAAACTATGAAAGTTCTTAGAGAATGCCTCATTACTCGAACAATGGTCTGAAAGTTTACAATCCTTGGGAATAAAACTAGCATAATTAAAGATTACTTAACATTAAGAATATTAAATTACATGTCATAAACATTAGGTAATCATTTCCTTGTTCTTAAAGTTGCGTGGAACAATATAGAGATGGCGCTGTAACGCCTTTTGTTGTTACTTCCTGAAAGTACAGATAGCACTACCTAGGCAGTAGAGTTGTGAAATCGTGAGAGTAACTTAGTTCCAATTTTGACCACCTGCAAATTAAAAGTTGGCAGCGCTGTTGCTTCATCATTAGTTTGTAAATCTATTTTCTGGGGAATAGATGCAGATATTTTCAGGTTAATTAACTATGCAATTAGTAACTCAAGAATAATTTGAAAAATGATGAGAATATTTTCTGGTATTTTTTGTTTCATTCATAAATAATAATCGTAATCATTTAACCGTCCAAGAATACAGAAGTTAAATATGTGTTGAACTAAATAAAAACGAAAAAGATACATACATATGTTCGCATCTGTTTGGTATGTATCGTCCTGTCTGAAAAGCTGTCATGTCATGTCAGATATCTGGATTGGAAACGCATATGCTTTCTGTATGGCATTGTAGGTGTTTATGGGATGGTGATCGCTTACCATCAGGTGATCCATTCAAATGTGCCTCCCTTGTGATAAAAAAATTAAAAATACATGCCATAGGTATGTCTCTGTAAAAGTTATGAATTTTTGTAAGGTAGGTAGGCAAATGTTTGCATTTTTGTACCCAGTGGGAAGTACTTACTGTGTTTACTAGTAACATTCCTCCATAGAGAAGATAAGTTTCCAAAAGCCTTAAAAAGAACTTGAGGAAAAACCTCGGCTCCACTATCACGAACAATGACGAAACTTCATGATAACAGATTGAAAACAACTCACAAATAGCAGTTTGACAGATTTTACGTAACGACCGACGACGCTAGTACCCGACCACGATATATTGACCTCTATCTACCTTTCATTATCTAATTTTAGTTGGGCACGCATCGGTAGCGTAGGTCAGGTTACGCTGGCCGGCGTCGCAAGATGGCGGGCGTAGACATATGTTCGGGCGGCGGAAACGGCCGAAGTTCGCCGAACGCGCTCGCAAGTGGGTCACACGGACACACGCACACATGGATGTGCACGCAAGCACGCAGCGCATCGTATCTCGTGACGCGCCGCGAGTTTTTTGTATTGACACATTATGTGATTATTTGCATTAGGCGGCGGTATAACCTTTTTTTGCATTTTTTTAACCAATCTTGGTAGTCGGGTATAAAATACATTACTTTGGCAATAATTTTTCAGACACTAAGTGCTTAAAAATAGTTTTTAGGAACAGTCAAAGAATTGTTACCTGTGCCACTTTGAACCTTTTCATGATTAGATTCATATTGCTTTGATTAGCAGTTAGTATGGTATGTCACAGTGATATTTCTTATAAAAAGGTACAAAGTGGCACAGTTAGCAAATTCATTGACTGTATGTAAGTAAATAATTTATTTCGATAAATAACACTGATCTAAATGGTGGGATAGGTAAGTAGTTTAGACGTAAAAGCAAGGGACTGGCTTTAAATTGCGCCTAATTAAGAGTCTCGTGTAGGTATATTCCGTGTGGTGTTGAGTTTATAAGTTTTATAACACCTCTCCATTTCTCCAGTGGATGTGGAAGCGATTAAGGTAGGTTTAAGTATATTTAAATATAACTATATGCTAAATGTGGCCTCGAAACGTGACTTTTGACTATGTTGCGATTCGTGTGCTCTGCCTAACCCATTAGAGAATACATGCGTATGTATGTTTGTAATCAAGAGTTCTGGATGTTGACGGAAATACATACTTGCACAAAAGTAGAACACCATGACTAGTTGATCAGAAAAAACATGGCATGTCTAGACATGCTTCGTGACATAATTATAAACAAGGACGAAAAACAAGCAGATTTGAAAAGTCTGTCGTCTTATAAAAACTTAGAATTAATTCATACTTTCTTTCATTACTCATTAGCTCATTACCTTAAATAGGTAGGACAATAAATGTATTGTTATGGTAATCTCAGTTCAAAAACCTGTATAAATTTAGACAAATGAGCTTAACAAGGTTTCGAAGAATAAAGAAAATCATAACGCAAATTCTTCAAGAATCCAATTGACAATATTGTTTATGCGAGTATATTCTGGTCCAAATTGGCATTTCCTTGTTTTGAACAGAATCAGAATCACAACAGTGTATTTGACCCACATATTACAAAATACATAATACATACATCACGCCTGTTTTCCCAAACGGGGTAGGCAGAGCGCACGAAACACTACATAGACAAAACCATAACTAATTCACGTTTCAAGGCCACTTTTTGCATATTTTTTCAGGTTTTGAGATGGCAGCTATACCTATTAATGACAGGTTGCTAATTTATCTTAATCTATTTCCTTAGTCACCTCTACGACGTCCACGGAAGAAATGGAGAGGTGTTATTCTAAGCCCGACGCATGGAAAATTAAAGTTTAACTATCATTTACAAACGTGAATACTGTTTCTTTTTACAAAATTGAAGAACTTTTAGCAATCGACCACTTAAATGCAAAAGTATCTAAACAAAACACATGATTCATTTTAAATTAACATAGTATTCGTAACATGTCGATTTATTGGTTCAACGGTCAACGAACGTACACAATTTTAAAACCTTGAATTGACAAAGACATTACGAAACATTTAGTTGTCAAATGTATTATTGTTCGATTTATTGTAAGTGGATACATTCATTTTAATTTCATAGTTTGGCTTATAAATAAACGAGTAACACTTTACAATTTACAAGTGCTAAATATAAATCAAGAGCGTTTGAAATACGTATTTAGCTTTTGGACTTTCTAAACGGTTCCAATCACGTAGGTTGTCAGAGGTTTGCGAAAAACAATAGAAACGCTTTGATGTTTTTGTGGAAATCTATTAATGTGTACTAAGTAACCACACTTAAATTTTAGCCTACCTATATCTTAGCGTCACTATGATTAAAAACAAGCTTAACGAACAAAAAATAATCCATACTAGTCGAATCTAATTTATTCTTTCTTCGTCAATATTTTAATCGTTTAACTTGCCCCTACAACCCTGAGATTTCTTAGAATTTGTTTTCCTTGTACCATCAGTGAATAGCATGGAGTAGGTTACAGAGGTATAACCATTTAAGTAACTTCATTAAGTTTATTCTTTAACGTCAGCCTCAACTAACAGATATGTCGATAAACAGCTAAAATATAATTATTACGGCATTGACCAATTTTGCATCATTAAATAGTTAATTTATGCAGATAGTCTTGCCGCTGGCCTAGGCTAGGCCTGTATCTGCGTACAAACCAAACGAGTTGGCAACGTAACTTGGTTATATAAGAACGTAAAATGTCTGTATTAAGTAAATAAGTATGTTAAAGTGGATATATTCGTTTCTGCGTAAACCTAGAAATGAGCAGCTTTAAGTGTACTAATGTAGTTATTTAGAAGAACGGTAATAGAATGGAATTTGCTAGAAATTTCGTAAATGAATTACAACGTACAGTTTAAAAAAAAGGTGTTGTTATTGGTTGAACCAATCGTAGAAAAGACTTATATTCCTTGTTTGCCATAATGCAGTCAGAATAAGAAAAAAATGGGTCATATTCATATAAATAAATTATGTATGGCAGGAATTATGTAGAACCCTTTACTATTAAATATTAGATATGGTAATGAAATGAACTATGCACCTGGTAGGGTTCATGCAAATACTAATAGTTGTTCTTGAATGAATTAGAAGCTGTGGCCTTGAAATAGCTAAGTAATATTTACTGAGAGTTATGTTAACTAATAGTTAAGTATAATTCCAATACTAATTTAAGTAAAAATCACGGGCTGTTTAGTAGGGTCTTAATACACAAAGTTAATCATGAAAAAAATCCCTGTATGGATCAATTGTGCATTGCAAGAGTTAGCTATTTAGCAAGTGAATATACACTCCATATTATTTGTATGTGTTTAAGCTTATATGAAGCCTGTATTGTCAAATGGGGTTGGCAGAGTACACGAATTGTCGAATTGATACATAGACAAAACACAGCTATTTCACAATCGGTATACATAACAGATACAGTTTTAGACAAAAACTCCACTCTACTTTTAGAAAAAAAGGCCTACAATTAGATAATAGGGCTACAATAGTTGCTAGCCTATCTCGTGAAATATGTCTTGACTTGTTTTCTTAGCGACTTACGACATACACCGAAAAAACGACGAGGTGTAATTCCAAAAACCACATTATGTAGAGTCATAATTGTATGCATTAATTGCTGCACCTAAATACTTACATCTTGCTGTTAAAATCGTTTAATAATCTAGAACTAATCCAGACTACTTTACATATACGTGTAAAGCAATAAAATATGTACACATAATTTCAAGTATCAAGATCATAAACATACATACATTATGTAACTTATCAACACATAAAAATAGCCCCATTCAATGAAGGAAATATTACTATTTACTATGACTATACGTGTCACAATGATTCATCGATGTACATAAGTTATATAACATAGTATATATGCGTTCCCACGTAATCGCGATATAGGTGACTGTAGTGGTGTAGGTCAGGTTTTTTGCAACGGGTTTCGCGCGCTCCATTCCGTACAACTACTGTTACGTATTGTTTTTTTTAATTAGTTACGAGTTATGAACGTTGGCGTATGCAGCGGTAATATTTCAGCATTCATTCGTGTGATCTAATTACTTAACGATTTTTTATATTGACGCGTTTTATTAGTGTGAAGTGTGGAACTCTATTTTTGAATAATGTTAAATTTGTAAGAGTAAAGTACACACATGCATACACATAAGTAATAATCACACCCAAATGGGGTAGGCAGAGGGCACGGATTTTTACATAGACATACCATGTCTATTTTACGAACCGTGGCCTCGTTCAGCATAATTTTAGGGTTAAAAGAGGTATAACAGTGACAGGTTACTAGCCTGTCGCCTAAAGCATACTTAGACCAATTTCCATAGTCGCCTCTTACGACATCCATGAATAAAATGGAGAGGTGTTATTAAAATAAAAACCCTATACTACACTACACCGAAAAAAAAGGAAAGAAAAAAAGAAAGTATTTTTTTCTAAAGTCCTCCTGTTACAAACAACTCAATAAAATTTTTGTTTTGATTACTTTATTGCAGTTGAAACACGTGAAAAAAATATATTTGTAAAATGGGTTGCAAAGGCAAATTTGTCAAAAACATTGTCAAAATAATATAATACATTTCTTCGTTTTCGGTTTGTTCTTAGAACCGTAATGGAGCTATTTTAATTAATTATCTACCATACGTATTTTCGCATAAACCACCATAAACTATCTGAAGATATAATTAATATCATATTCTATTATTTTCACTGAAATGAAATCAACATTAACATCCTTATGTTCGACAGATTAATTCCAATGATTCACTCCCTGTCCCATTTTCATTGAAATTGAATTATTACATACATACAGTCACGCCTATGTTCCCAAATGGGGTAGGTAGAGCACGCGAAACGTGACATACAAAGCCATTATTATGACTACTTCACCCTTCACAGCTACTTTTAGTATAATTTTAGCTTTGAACACAGATGGAAGAGGTAGTAGAATAATGACAGGTTCTTTCGCTATTTCCTTAGTCACCTCTAAGGACATCCAAGGACATCATCATCATCATCATTAGCCTATATACGTCCCACTGCAGGGCACAGGCCTCCTCTCAGTACGAGAGGGCTTGGGCTATAGTTCCCACGCGGGCCCAGTGCGGATTGGGAACTTCACACACAACGTTGCATTTCTTCGTCGCTGTGTGTAGGTTTCCTCGCGATGTTTTCCTTCACCGAATAGCTCGTGATAAATATCCAATTCGATCCAAGACATGAATCCAAGGACATGAAAAGGTGATTTTCTAGACCCGAAACCCCACGGTATTTTTTTTATATTCTAGGACAGCGACAGAAGAATAATTGTGCAAGTTTCACTCCAATGAAACAGAGTGTTGACATTTTGTAGGTACGTTTTGTTATAATTAAATTACCTTTATCCTTACAGATGTTACTACTGTTGTAAATTCAATACAATACACGCCTGTATTCCCAAATGGGGTAGACAGAGCACTAGAAACGTCATATACCTAGTTAAAACCAAGACTGTATAACTTTTTAGCCGAAATTCAAGTAAACATTGACAGGTTGCTAGCCTGTCGCCTAAAACATATCTTAACCTAATTCCTTAGTCGCCTGCCAAAATCCACAGAAGAAATGGAGGGGTGTCCAATCCAAGCCCTACACGGGAAATCCCTAAAAATTGTACGTAGCAATTTCAATACGTCTCGTTAAACCAAGCCCCGAAACTAAATACTCATCACGTAAAAGTCCAAAGCGAAAAACTGAAAGGCGCAAAGAATTTCCCTTTTCAGCGCTTTTAAAAGTACTCATTAAGGTATGAAGCCCGCATACCTCAAAAGATTAGGCGCACACACTCGCACGCTGTGTGGCCACGTGTCAGCACACATGCGCGAGCCGCATACATACACACACGTGATGTAATACCGCGTTGACGCCTCACAGACGTTTTTTATGTTCTGACGCAACCTTTTACCAAAGCCGAGTTATTTGTTTGTTTATATTATATTTTATCGATGTCGATTTGTTTAGGCTTGTGATTGGTTCTGGCGGCGTGATATAGGACCTTTTTTATATTTGAAATTTTTTTTTTTACTAAAACATCCAATAAAGCTGAAGTTTTTAACATTTCCTTTTACGCTACACGCAAATTCCACAGAAATGGCCGCACCTTTTTTGTAAATAAATATTTGTTTAAGACGAAGGTGTACAAATGAATGAAGCAAATACAACCTGTCACTATGACACTTCTTTTTACCCACTTTAAATCCAAAACTACCCAACACTGTGATAAAAGTGGCTACAAGACGTAAAATGATAGTCGCAATTTCGTATATGTAACATTTCGTGTGGCTCTGTTTATCTAAGACTACATGTGTGATGTTTATATTACGTTGTGTAACAAAATTTTACCTTAATTTTGTATTACGGCCAGCGTTTTACAACCTAATTAACATTAATTGATTAAAAAAAAACATTTTTTTACTTTTTCCGCTTCACGTAAATGCAATGTGTCAATAAAATTAATTTACTCCTTTTATTAATATTACACCCCTCTTCCACAGGTAAGCAAGCAGTTACGAGAATCAACCAATATGACCGCACCTTCCACTACAGGTATTCATACAAATAAGAACCCATTCAATCACTGGCCCATAAATAATAATATTTTTCAAGCAAAAAACAGCCTGTGTGAACCGCGCCTTATGATGCACGCTTTACTACATGCACACAGTTACGTATATAACAGTAAAGCAAGGCTGCACACATACGCAACAAGGACAGGTCAACGCACTCCGTTGCCTTGCGCGGGAAAGAGAAATACGCGCTTTTCTACGAGTTAAAAAGAGACGGGTATATTTCGCTCGCTTCCGCGTTTCAAACGGGTTTTTAATGGGTGCGAATGAAACAGCGAAGCGGTGTGAGCGGGACAACTATCTATAAATATTATGAGTGTTATTTCATTTCCTTTGCAGTGATGCAATTTTACTAAATATCTATTTTAAGATAACGCATGGGTATTATATTTAGTACAATATTTTTAATTGCATAAATATAAATTGTTCTGTATCTCTGAAATATTGGCAGGTGCTGTAGTTAAAAAATAACACAATTCTAGGTAGGTCTTACTTTTATAAAGCTACACAATTCTTAATACTCTAGTATTTATAGTATTTTTACGTTTTTTTTAAGATTTATATACCAATTTCCTAAGCACCTACCCCTACTTACAATAGTTTTTCTATTTAATTCACGGCTTTTTCAACGTCGAACAGAATTTTTATTTTATCACGTTGCCTATTCTAAATACTAAATAAAGCCATAAAAAACTATTTATGTAGTAAATAATAATTTATCAGGTGCAAAACTGAAATTCATCATACATTAAAACACGCCACCTATCGCCGAGTAGCAGAACTACGATTTTGCGGTAGCTTTGGCTTATCACAATGCCCTAAATTTGCGCATTTGTCACAACAGTAGCGGAAACAACACCAGATTTACGGAGAATTCCCACAATTTATCCCCATTTAGGAGTTCTGAGGAAAATCAATAGTAAAAAACCTTGCAACTACGCATGCCCTACTTTTCTTCTGTTGAAATGCGACATTTTTCTTCGTACAGCCAACTTAGTGAAACCCGCGGCAAAATATGGAACTAAAGCAGTTCCTTAGGGATTCCTTATCTTTGCATGACCACTAGCGCCGCTGCAAGCTGCTGGTTAAAGTTTGTGTTGCTGGCTGAAAAAATCAGCGGGACCAAACACGTGCCAAACCGCATGTCAATGAACTTTCGAAAACCTGGCCCAGCAACAATGCATCCGACAAAATGCACCTAAAAGCAACCACCGACAGTCCAAAGTAGCTCTTCAGACAGCTAAAAAAAGAGTCCAATTTTGAAAATTCCAACTCACACTTACGCTCTTTCGTTCGAATTTCAAAAAAATCTAAAGACGCCTACACATAGACAGTGTATCAAAGACGCCTCAGTAGTGGTGATTATACAAAGAAAGTACTAGCGAGCTTTCTCTGTGTTAAGTTACACAACTTCAGTTCACGCTTCTCTTTTGCACGCACCGCGTAGGCTATCGCCGTCCCGCTCTCTCGTACTGTTATGTAATAACGGTTGTTGTGATAGTCGCGTAACATTTTTCTCTTAGGACCGCTATGTAGGTTTTGTTCAGCTATTAAAGCAAGACTGCTATAAGAAAAAAAAGTTCAAAATCGCTGAGAAACTAGATTCGTCTGTAAATCTGATGCGTATGAAGTTAGTTATTTATAGTTTTTAGTCAGGAGTAGGCCTATGCATCTAGCCATGCACTTCTAAGCATGTAGCGTGTACGTGTTGAGTCTGTGTGCGTGCGTCGGCTGTGTAGGCCACGTCTGTACTCTGTAGTCATTTCCTAGTTGGTCCCCCGGCCCGCTTGCAACACAATGTGAGCGGGTCCTAACATTACGCGCGAAATTCAAATTGAGAATTCAATTCGAACCACGAGTGCCAGTGCTAAAAGTGAAATAACGCGTTATTGTTTTTTAATAACCAGTTATTTTTGTGAAGTGCCAGTTCCATTTGGATTGTTAAGGAATGATGAGGTTAGTTTTGGGTTGAGCACAACTCGGTTATTTTTAATACTCGAAAGGCAGTGATGCAACTGTTACGTTATGTTAACGTTAAAAACTTTCTTCTACGCGAATAATGTTTTTAGATTACTCAATTTGCCAGTATTTAAATAATTAACCGTTAACGTAACTAGTAATAAATCAAGTTAATTTATGAATCTGAGTGACAGTATTAGATAATTTTATGACATTATTATGATAAACTTCCACTGTGCGGTAATATGAAAAATAAAACTCTTAATTATTTTAATTATACGTACGTACATGCATAGGTTGCAACTTTAGTGGTTGCGCATTTGTATATGACAAATTACTGGAAATAAAAAATACAATATTGTTGGTTTATTCATCGCTTATTTCAAGCATTCCACCTTAGACTGATAAAAGGAAAAATAGATAAAAACAGACGCCACAAAAGCAAACAAAACTCCACAAATTCGTGCAAAACCACAAAAGCGCTATTTATACAATACGATACTATATCTTGGTTTCGCTATAACGGAGAGATAGCAGTCATACAATATGCTATTCATGATAACAATGTACTTAAAAAGCGGGAACTGCAAATAAAAAAGGGAAAGATTCCAAAACTATATCACTGAGCTAATATATCAAAAAAACTGATACTGGGTTAGAGGTAGATAAGCTATTACTGATTTGATTTTAATTTGTATAGTGTAAGCAAGTCTAATCCTAAACTAAGTATTCTTCAAAAAAATAATATATAAGTTCAAAAACAAAAGCATGTAGGCTGCTAACGGCACTTTTACACGGCATTTTCGAGTCTACCAGAGCTTCGGAAAGACCGTCATTGCCAAGAAGAATGCGCTGCAAGAAACTTGGCAGAAAATTATTCAATTTCTTCTTTATTCGATTGGTGTTCCTAAAATTCCAGAAATAGTGTACAAAGTATTATATTTTATCTCTAATTTTAAAATTTTTGACACAGATCTGCTCATGGGGGAGGCCTTTGCCCAGCAGTGGGACACAAATCCAGGCTAAAATAATAATAATAAAGATCTGCTCAAAATCAATAGTTAGGTATGTATGTATGAGTAAAATAAGTGTCCTTTTTGTTACAGCCAAATATAAATGAATGGAAAGTAACAAATCTGATCTTGGGACACCTGTTACTTTATATAAAAACGATTGTGATATTGATTGTAGGTAGAATGCAAAAATCTTTACAATTCGAGAAAAAAGATTATAGCTTGCATTTAAAACTATTAAAACTATTAAATAGTATTTATTATAATCGTCAAGTAATGAATTTTAGTTTTAGTGCAAAGATTGATGTGAACGCATTAATTAATTAACGTTAAAAATAACACGTTAAAAACAGAATGGTCGTCGAACAAAGTTGTCTTTTGTGACATGAAAAAACTTGATAATTTAGACCGAACACTAATATTTTACCCCAAAACTAAAATAAGCGTAAACTAAAACTAAGTGTAACTAAGTGTACATACGTTACCAAAGCAACTATTGTCACTATTCATCCATCTAGGGGAGCAACCTCTCTTTCCCTCCACCACAAAACACATAAGCGAGACAAGGACAGAAACATTGTCTGTAATAGGTGACCTATTTTCGACACGTGGCTTAAAAGTTTGAAAAGCTTTGGCTCCCCCTAAGTTTAGGCGATGGGGTGTTTAAACAAAGGGTTGGCCATTTTTAAGTACATACATACAATATGTATGTGGTATGGAAAAGTCGCGTCAATGAATCGGAAAAGATACCTAGCTTGGTTTTTTCGCCTGTCACTAAGGGTAGCCATCTTTGAAGTCTATTTAGATTAACTACCCCTATCCACCCCTACATATCTTCCGTGGATGTCGTAAGAGGCGACTAATAAGTCAAAGTAGGTATATTTTATGCGACAACTGTAGGTAAATTTAGAGCAACCTGTCACTATTATTCCTGCCAACTAAAAAACTAAAATCATCATCATCATCAGCCTATATACGTCCCACTGCAGGGCACAGGCCTCCTCTCAGTATGAGAGGGCTTGGGCGATAGTTCCCACGCGGGCCCAGTGCGGATAGGGAACTTCACACACAACGTTGAATTACTTCGTCGCTGTGTGTAGGTTTCCTCACGATGTTTTCCTTCACCGAATAGCTTCATCAGTCAACCTAAACTTTGTTTAAAGTGGCGACGAAGCTTGAAATAATCATGATTTTGTATATGTAGTGTTTCGTATGTTTAGGTACCCCGTTTGTATGTGTAGGTACCCCCTTCAGAAATACAGTGATGTTTGTGTGATATTATACATGTAAATGCATATATGCCGTGTGGTGCCGGGTTAGAATAGCACCTCCCCCTTTCTTCCCGTGGGTGTCGTAAGAGTCGACTCTGGGAAAGGGTCAGTGTATTGTGGGCGATGGGCTAGCAACCTGTCACCGCAATATCACGTTTAATCATCTGGTTACCCTGAATTTGCTAGACGTGGCACTGGATTTTTGAATCCATGTGCTCTGCCTACCCCTCATGGGAATACAGGCGTGAGTATACGTATGTATGTGTATGTAAATGCATATATTTCTTAAATATCTATAAAAATGAAAAGCTGTTCATTAGTCTCTCTAAAACTCGAGAACGGGTGAACCGATTTAGCTAATTTTAGTCTTTAAATATTTGTGGCACTGGATTTTTGAATTCATGTGCTCTGCCTACCCCTCTTGGGAATACAGGCGTGAGAATATGTATGTATGTTCGTGTAAATATTTGTGGAAGTCCACGGAAGGGTTAAACAGTGAGAACATTTTTGAAATTTCCTGAAAAAACTTATACAGTCTGAATTCTAGCATACATACATACATAACCGTCACGCCTTATTCCCTGCGGGGTAGGCAGAGACAACAGAGCGCCATTCGCATTCCAAAAAACGTAACAAAACTGACTCACCGGACTAAAGGGTAACAAAAGGACACTAGCCGGACTAAAGGGGTATCGGACAGAAATCTAGCACAGACCTTATGAAGGTCACGAGACCTGCAATGGGAACAGCGGGTGACCCCAGTTTCTGGGCCGGCCTCTTTCGGCCGAGTGTCCTAATTTGACCCCAGTGACCTTGCACTTGGCTTTTGGGTCAAAGTTTCGCGCATGCGTGGTAGCATTGCGATTAATTGTGATCTAGGTGTAATTATAAAAGTACCATCGTGTTACCGGGATTGTTGAGCCACTAAGGTATGTATGTAACTTGGGTCGTGTAATACTAATCCAATAGCTGACATCTAGTCGGTCACATGGGTCATTGATTACACGTCTAAATTGCGAACAGTGGCAAGTGGCTCAACAATCCCGGTTCGTGACTGTACCTATTACCTATCACGCCTGTGTTCCCAGATATAGGCAGAGCATGCGAAACGCTACATGGATAAAAGAATGGCTATTTCATTTGAGTCGCCACTTCTACAATATTTTTATGGTTTTCAAATCAACAATGATTTTTTTTACCCCGGATAATAAAAGGTCTAAACAATTGTTAAACTTTAGTAACTGTTATTACATAATTAATTTATCAATAAGATATAAATGTCTACCTTAAACTTAAAATCTAAAAATGATTTTACAAGATTTGTTTAAGTTGGCATAGGTATAGGTAGTGACAGGTTGCTAGCCTGTCGCCTAAAACATACCTAACCCTATTTCCTTAGTCGCCTTTTACGACATCCACGGAAGAAATGGAGAGGTGTTATTCTATAGTTTCTATACCTAACACCACACAGGCGAAAAAAAAAGTATTTTCGAACAAAGCGTTTTTACAAAAACCGTACATAACATAATAATTTAGGCAGGTTTCTTCAGGATGTTTTCCCTCACAGTAAACTTTTCTTTTACGCCTTCGATAAAATGTTAATTAAAAAAGACTCAATCGAGAGACCCTTGCTTTTGAGATGTGGAACCCTAAAATATTTCGTGGCTGCTAAAAACGTTTAAAGGGCCATGTTAAAAGTGTCGGAAGCGCCCCCTAGTGGCATTTTCCGGTTGCCTAAGTATGCACAAAGCTTTGAATACCCCCTGCCTGTATATAATATACTTATGTAACTTTATATATCTTCGTAGCCATTTGTAACAGTATTTTTAGATTTTTTAGCACCGATTTAACGTATATCACGAATATACGGCCGAGGTAGCCCAGTGGTTAGAGAACCTGACTGTGAAGCTTGAGGTCCCGGGTTCGATCCCCGGTCGGGGCAGATGTTTGTATGATGAATACGAATGTTTGCTTTCGAGTCTTGGATGTTTATATATATTTAAGTAAGTTTATCCGTTGTCTAGTACCCATAATGCAGGCATTAAATTGTCTAATTTGGGACTAGGTGATTGGTGTAAAAAAAAAGTGTCACTGGCATATTAATCACGAACGTTTTACCTAATGGGGTAGGCAGAGCAAACAAAATGGTATGTAGTTAAAACCAAGACGTTCACGTTTCACAGCCACTTATCTGGCGAATTTTTAGGTTTTAATTTAATGAAGTTGTATGTTATACGTTCCCCGTGTGGTGCCGGGTTAGAATAGCACCTCCCCTCTCTTCCCGTGGGTGTCGTAAGAGTCGACTCTGGGAAAGGGTTAGTGTATTGTGGGCGATGGGCTAGCAACCTGTCACTGCAATATCACGTTTGACCATCTGGTTACCCTGAAATTGCTAAACGTGGCACTGGATTTTCGAATTCACATGCTCTGCCTACCCCTCTTGGGAATACAGGCGTGAGAATATGTATGTATGTTAATGTACAATAGTGACAGGATGCTAGTCTGTCGCCTAGCATACCTAAACCTATTTATGCTTAGTTACCTCTTACGACATAAGTACATAATACATACATACATACATACATCACCCCTGTATTCCCAAATGGGGTAGGCAGAGCACACGAAACGCTAAGGCTGCTTCACGTTTTGTGGCTACTTCTAGCATACGTCTTTAGGTTAGGTTTTGCGACATCCACGGAAGAAATGGAGAGGTTTTCCCGGCAACACACGGTTTAACTACAAATTAATAATGTAATAAAATTAACACGGTTAAATTTAAGTCTACGCCGTGTGATGTCGGGTTAGAATAACACCTCTCCATTTCTTCCGTGGATGTCGTAGGAGGCGACTAAGAAAATATTGACGTATATGTTAGGCGACAGGCTTGCAACCTGTCACTATTATACCTGCCAACTCAAAACCTAAAAAAAATTTGCTAGAAGTGGCTACGAAACGTGAAATAGTCATGGTTTTGTCTATGTCACGTTTCTTGTGTTCTGCCTACCTCGTTTGGGAATACATGACTGTGTTATATGTATGTATGTAAATCTCTGACAATAAATGTTTTTTTTTCTTTTCATAATAAAATTAACACGGTTAACTTAGTCTGTTATACATCACGCTAACAAATCAAACTTGACAACACTTGTAAGCTACACGCGACGTAACGAACACGTAATCACAACGTAACAGCTTACGCTTCAGTTGGAATCAGCGTAGGGAAATAATAGAGTAAAAATCACTTTAGAATACCACGTCTCTATTTCTTCCGTGGAAGTCGTAGGACTAGGGAAATAGGTTAACATTTTAGGGGATAGGCTAGCTGTCACTATATCTGTCAACTTAAAACCTAAAAAAATGCTAGAAGTGGCCACGAAAAGTGGAATAGTCATAGTTTTCGTGTGCTCTGTCTACTCCAATGGAGAAAACAGGCGTCAGATTTTGTAATCTAAGCAAAAATTAATAATTAATACTTATAGAGTCCCAAGTCTCGCAATTATGAACTATAATCATGTAAAAGGTTTTAATTACAAAAAGTATTTTTGTCTCACTTAAAATCCAAAATAATAACTACTTGCCTATTCCCTTTAGGAAAACAAGCATGACGTTTATATTTACGAATTGATAATAGTATTTCAGAGCTACTATACATTTCTGGCTCTTGCTTTGAAAATAACACAGTTAGGTTAAGGTATAAGGTAATAAAGGATCTTAAAGCAAGTTATTAGAATTCATTTTAGCATATTAACATCAATTTAAAATGATTAAAAAGCAATAATTAAACGAAAAAGCAAGTTTCAAAGCGAACTAAAAAAAATTGATAAAAACGCCATCTCTCAGCGAGTAGCGGAACTACGCCGCGACCTCCCAAATTTCCTCGCCAAGGTTCACTTACACCGCGCAGGGCAACGCACTTTACCCAAAACGCAACCGAACAACCTTGCGATTTTTAACGTTGCGCTATTCTAATTATAATCTTATTTGCATGGCACGTTTCGACGTAATTATTTCGAGTTCCTATGGCGGTAAACAACAGTTCCGATGTCATTGACCGTTTAGTTCCGGCGCTTGCCGATAGATGGCGCGAGGGTTTTTAAAGGGCAACGTACTAGAGCTATGTGAGCATTTTTTATATATAAAATTGCAGTTTTGTAATCGCACGTTGACTGTATGTTTTTCTTTGCTGTTGCTAAGCCAATGTTTCTTGATAAATAAGCGGTAATATTGTACTGAGTATTTAATCAAAACGAGTGAGGCAAGAGAAAGGAAAATTGACTTTCTTTGGCTTATTATGAGAATCGAACGTGTTAAAATATGATAATGTAAAATGTAGTGCTGTTTCTGGTTAGAATAACACCTCTCCATTTCTTCCGTGGATGTCGTATGCTTTAGGCGACAAGCCAGCAACTTTTCACTATTAAAATACCTAAAATTTATGCTAGAAGTGTCTACTAAGCGTGAAGTAGTCATGAATTTGTCCATGTTACGTTTCGTGTGTTCTGCCTACCCCATTTGGAAACATAGGCTTTATTGTATTAATGTAAAAAAAGATAAGACGGTTAGCTTCCTCCATTTCTCCCGTTGATGTAATAAAAGGCGACTGAAAATAGGTTTATGTAATTTAGGCGACATGAAAACCTTTAAAATATACTAGAAGTGGCTACAAAGTGAAATAGTCATGGTTTTGTCTACGTAGTGTTTCTTGTGTTCTGCCTACCCCATTTGGGAACATAGGCGTGCGTAAATACAGTCAGGGAATCTGAATGTTTGGCCTGACCGCCTTCATAATTTGTTCGCATTATAGGACAAACTTCACCATGAAGTTCGATATTGAGTATTGAGTATTTATGTCATGCAACTGGCTGGAAATAGTACATACATACATATCCTCACGCCTGTTTTCCCAAGAGGGGTAGGAAGAGCACATGAATTCAAAATTCCAGTGCCACGTTTAGCAATTTCAGGGTAACCAGATAGTGACAGGTTGCTAGCCCATCGCCCAGAATACACTAACCTTTTCCCAGAGTCGACTCTTACGACACCCACGGAAAGAAAGGGGGAGGTGCTATTCTAACCCGGCACCACACGGGGAACTTCACCATGAAGTTCAGTATTGAGTATTTATGTCATGCAACTGGCTGGAAATAGTAATGAGGCCAATTTTAGGAGTATGTCAACCTGCTAAACATCCAATTTCCCTGTGTATGTGCTTACCCGTAGCATTGTTTTAGTATGACGTAGTGATAAGATATTTTGTACTGATAATCATTTTGGGGCCAAACCGTCTAGACCGACTGATAACAATTCTTTGTATTCCTTTGATAAAAGACAAGAAAACAAGTTTCAGTATTTTTCGATAAATTTTGTAAAATTTTATGATAATTTTAGTACTTTAGGCGACAGACTGGCAAACCTGTCACTACTGTAATTCTTCCATTTGGATTTATAAAAATACCTCTCCATTTCTTCCGTGAATGTCGTAAGAGGCGACTAAGGAAATAGCTTAGGGTAAATTTTAGGCGACAGGCTAGCAACCTGTCATTATTATTCCTCAATAATATGCTGAATATAGAGAGAAAAGAAACAAAGAAAGACATTTATTGATAAAAATTTGACACGGATAAAACATTTTAACCTAAATAAATAAATAAATACATACATACATAACCATCACGCCTTATTCCCTGCGGGGTAGACAGAGACAACAGAGCGCCATTCGCTTCTATTCTGACATACTTCTCTCGCTTCACTCACATTCATAACTCTCGTCATACACGCTCGACGGTTTCGGGTACTCCTAATTTGGCCTCCCTTTAGTACGTCGTCGATCTGGTCGATCAATACCAACTTCATTATTAAACATGACATAGAAAATAAATATAATAAAAAGTACAACTCCGTGCCAAATAGCACCAATATGGGTACGAAAAGTGAAATGGATTTGTCTATGTATCTTTATGTGTGCTCTGCCTACCCTAATAGGGAATACAGGCGTGACAGTAACAGTGGGCAAGGTAAGTGGTGGGGGTAACTTCGCGCATCGCTTGTCAATTTATGTGCCGGGCATTGTTAACATTTACAAGATAAAAAGGACTTTTATTGAATAACATTTAAAAGTAGGTAAAAAACAATACATCGATTATTTTTTACTCTATTCATTTATCATTGTTTTGCTCAATTGAAATCGAATTAATCGTGTTGCCTTAAAAGGTGGCGAGATGACGTGAAATATTATTTTGATTAATATACCGTTGTGTGATTAATTATTTTGATTAATAAATTGCTTGGCTAGCTTTTGGGTTCCGCGCGCATTTTATTTACTAGAAAACACTATATTCCACTTCACTTAGACTTAGTTTTTCTAATCGAGTAGGCAGAGCATGCGAAACTTTACACAGAAAAATATGTGACATTATTATACGTTTCTTGCCCACTTACAGCACAATAAGTTTAAAGTTAGCTAAAGGACATCCGCGACATCTACGGAAGAAATGGTGAGGAGTAATTATAATTAAAGATGTAAGGTTATTTTTTTCTTCCGTGGATGTCATAGGAGGCGACTAAGGAAATAGATTTAGGTATGCTTTAGGCGACAGGGTAGCAACCTGTCACAATTATCATACCTTTGCCAACCTAAAATTGTAGGCTTTAAACCTAAAATTATGCTAGAAGTAGCTACGAAGCGAGAAATAGTCATAATCAAGGTTTTGCCTAAATCACGTTTCGTGTGCTCTACCTACTCTACTTGGGAACATAGGCCTTGTATGTGTGTATTTTGTACTCAGTCTTTTTTTTCTAAACTACCGCATCTATTTTTACTCTTTCCCCGCGTCTATATTTAAATACATCGAAACGTGTGAACTGATCGATTATGCGTCATATTCATAACAACGCCTCAGATACCCGGGGGCGTTCACCTCAGTTTGGCAATGTTTGAACTTTGCTTCCACTACTGGATAGCAGATGGCGCTGTCTGCAATTTTTTTTTTACTACGTTTCCAAAATCTTTCTGCTTAATTTAATTAACATATATCAAGCTTATAATTCCAATTGAGGTAGGCAGAGTACACGAATCGCTACATAGACACAATATTGACTATTTGACATTCCGTAGCCACTTCTAGCGTATTTTTTTTAGGTTTTTAGTTAAGAAGCACTATGGTGACAAGTTGCTAGCCTGTCGCCTAAGTATACCTTTTCTTATTATCTTAGTCGATTCTTTACGACATCCACGGGAGAAATGAAGCATCGAAAAATTAACCCGAATGAAAATAAACCCGATTATACGCGGGAATTTTATTTATACTTTAATTAGTAAACTATTAATTTGGCATAACAATTACTAACGACTAAAATAATGACTTTTAAAATCGCATAGAAATTCGTAATCTTTTGAATGCTGTTACTTTACAGAGTTATCACGTAAACTCTCAACATAATTTAGCTAGCTCGCGACCTTACCTTGAAAATTGTAGTTCCGCTACCGCCCGCTAGATGGCACTAAACGCAATGGCCACGGTGTCATCCGAGTGCGTTGATCCTACGGCTAGGTTGTTGTACCGTACAAGTGTTTTGGTTAAAAATGGGAGGAAGTGAAAAGTGTCATTCGTATGATACATTTGTTGGTAATACGTTTGGGATGATTCAATTTAAGGATTTTTGTGAAGCTTTGTTTTAGTGAGCGAAACTTTATTTTCGTACAAACATAATATCAATATCACACCGGTATTGCCATACGTTATATAGTAAAAATCAGGACTATTTCACGCTTTGTATTACACTTTTAACGTAATTTTAGGTTGAAACATTGACAGGTTGCTAGCTGTCGCCTAAGGCATACCATAGCCTTCATTTAGCAGCCTCCTACGACATCCACGAAAGAAATGGAGAGGTGTTACTCCAAGTCCACACGGGTTTTTTTAGTGTACTTTTTTTTGAACACGAATATTAACAACTTACGAAAAATAAATGCAAATAATTTTACGATTTGTTTCATAAAAATATCTAACGTTTAATTCAGTATTTTTTCCAATACTAGGTGTTGTCTGTTGTTCTGTCAAAAGTCAATTTCCTCCTTTTTTATCAATGGAGTCATTCGAACTGAATTTATTACGTGTTTTCCCCAAATACTAAAAATTTACCTGTTTATTTGGTTGTATCTACTTACATAAACTTCCTACATACATACATACATCACGCCTGTTCCCAAATGGGGTAGGCAGAGCACACGAAACGCTTCATAGACCAAACCATGACTTTTTGTGACCCGTTCTTTTTTAGGTTTTGAGTTGACAGGTATAATAGTGACAGGTTGCTAGCCTGCCTAAAATATACCTTAACCTATTTCCTTTGTCGCCACTTACGACATCCACGGAAGAAATGGAGAGGTGTTATTCGAAACCTGACACCACACGTAACACGAAGGAAGATGGGATACGGTATAGGATAAAATAGGTAGATTAGAAATATTTATACGAATCGTGCCACTCGTAACTATGCAGTGCCTATCACAATAATATTTTAATTTTACCATCTTCAGGTCAAAAAACTGAAGTTTGTAATTTTTCCTTTTCACACGTCATTTACCGAAAAGTGCTTAGTTGTTTAGGTATTTCACAACAAGGGCAATGACCTGATTATGACGAACCGACTGACTCAATATATTGCTCATTTTTATGATCGATCGATCGATTTTGGTATTACTTTGAGGTATCGGGGATAGAATAACACTTCTCCATTTCTTCCGTGAATGTCTTAAGAGGCGACTAAGGGAATAGGGTTAGGTATGCTTTAGGCGACGGGCTAGCAACCTGTCACTATTGTACCTGCCACCTTAAAACCCGAAAAATATGTATGCTAGAAGTGGCCACGAAACGTGAAATAGTCGTCGTTTTGTCTATGTTTAGTTTTGTGTGCTCTGCCTACCCCATTTTGGAATACAAGGGTGACTGTATGTATGTATGTATGTACGTAAATCTGTATTTGCAAAGTCATCCTTTACTTTGGCAAGCCATGACATGTTTAAACGTGTCGGTAAAGGTCAACGCCCTGATAAGGGTTTAGGTGATATCCTATCAAAGGTAAATTGACCGCCCTACGGAAGACAATCAATTATTTAATTAATTGTATGAAAAGTCAACAGAAAATTAATTAAAATAATCTTGGATGAAAGAGGCCTTTACCCAGCAGTGTGTTATACTAGGCTAGAAAAAAAAACTTCAAGTAAAAGACTTATACATACATACATCACGCCTGTATTCCCAAACAGGGTAGGCAGAGCACATTGAAACGCTCAAAGTCAACAAAGCCATGACTATTTCACGTTTCGTGGCCACTTCTAGCATAGGTATTTAAGTTTCAAGTTGGCAGGTATAATAGTGACAAGCCCTGTCGCTTAAAATATGCCTTAGCCTTTCCTTAGTCGCCTGTTATGACATCCACGGAAGAAATGGAGAGGTTTTTTTCTAAACTCGACAGTGGCAAGTTGCAAGGTTGTTAAAGTTGTGTAATAGTTATGTAGGTAGCTTATGAATAATTTTTTTTTTTAAGAATTTTGCGTATTTTTTATTGACTAGGTAAGTTTTTGGCTCAGGAAAGGCGTATCAACTTCCTTGTTCTGCCCAAACATTGCAATGAAGTTCATTCACCGGGGCATTGAACCCCCAAAACTTCGTCGGTCGATTGTTTTTCGATCATATCTCCGCTGTTTTTAATGCTAGAAATATAAAACAAACATCAAAAGAAAGCAAATCTTATTAGCTTTTATATGCTTTTTGAATTATAAAAATCGGAGTTATGCTTTTTGAGTTACGTCGTACTTTTTGATTTCATGCGAACAACACATTTCATCCAGGAAATATAAAGTCTTCTTGCGAAAATTAAAATTAAATACAAAGTTGTAGGGATATTGTTACTTATAAAACGTAACATAGTTTTTTTTTAATCGTAAATTAGCCTCAAAGAGTATACGCTTTACGTAAAGGGTCGCAGAAAGCCCTAAAACCCTAGAATTGGTACTTTATCTAAGAAGAAGGCGATAAATTTGGCCAAAAACGCAAGTAAAAACAATGGATTTCCTTACAAGCGGCGATCGTTCAACTCTTGGTCGTTCGTCGACCCCAGAATTTGGCAGGTCATCGCCCCGTAATATTTATAGCTAGAGCGAGACAGCGATAGCCGCGCGTACGGCTAAAAAAAGACGGCAATAGCATCTGCAGACTTTTTTTAGATAAGGTTTTGTCAGGTCTCGAATTTTCCTATTGTGACGCAATTTTCGTCACATAGGTACATACATATCACGTGTGTTCACAAATAGGTAGAGTTGACGAAACGTTACATAGACAATACGTAGACACTCTTAGTATTACGTTGAAATATTGATAAAATAGGTATAATAGACAGGTTTCTAGCCTGTCGCCTAAAGCATACGTTAACCTTTCCTTTGTCGCCCCTTACGACATCCACGGAAGAAATACAACTGTTATTCTAAACATACACTTTTACAATACTGTCACTATAATAACTCTATCTACAATAACTACATCATCAATGTAGAAAAGTAACATATTTTTAAATTACAGGAATATAGCTTACATAGAAAACTTGTCAGCTGTCAAAAAACCTGATAAGGAGAGTGAATGTGATAAGGTTCTAGTCGTTCCGTGGACCGTGACACGTATTGAACTTGTCAAGGTCGGCCCAGGAATCAGCTTTAGTCAACTTTAACATAGTAGGTTGATATAGTGATCCACTTTCAAGGTAACCTCATCTATTTAAAAAGTTATATCAAGTGATTGAAAAGAAAAGGAAAAAATGACCCTTTAGTTGTAATTATCTTTAAGAGCATATTTACTAGTTTAACCATTGTGTCTTTTCGCGGCGCGCATAGTATTAAAATCTTAAATAAAAAATTGTAAACAATTATCAAGGTACGGACCACGAGTCCGTAGATGTAAAACACTCTTCCTCTGACTAGTGTTATGTCTGGTTTAGAGTAACACCTCTCCATTTCTTCCGTGGATTCCTAGGAAGCGACTAAAGCTAGGTTTAAGGCGACAAAAACCTACATTTGCTAGAAGTGGCAACGAATCGTTTTTTTATGTACTTAGTTTAATATACATACATCATGCCTGTATGCCCAAATGGGGTAGGCAGAGCATACGAAATATTACACAGTCTCGTCACGTAGCCAGTTTTTTGTAGGCAGAGCACACGACACGTTAATCTCGTCATGTAGCCACTTGTAGCATATTTTTTAGGTTATAAATCCTATTATATTCCATCATCAGATCATGGTTTCGTGCCAATGGGACCAATTTCGAGTTATACCTTTTCTATTAAAAAAAAAATTTTTGAAAATCGGTCCACGGGTCTCCGAGATATCAAGTAACATACACAAAAAAAAAATAGGTGGAATTGGGAACCTCCTCCTTTTTTTGAAGTCGGTTAAAAATAGGTTCAATTGTGACTGCTGGTTACTAGCTTGATGCTTAAAACATACATTAACCTATCCTAAATCGTCTAAAACACGGAAGAAACAGCTAGGTATTATTCTAACCAGACACCACGCGGAAAAATTAGATTTTTTTCCGATAAAATTTTCCTAAATTTTCCACACAAGTTCTAATTTTCCCACGTATGTGGGAGTTTCAGGGTACATCGATTACAACATATGACAACATTGGTTCAATAGTCGACCGGCGGTATTTTGGCGCGTTCAACCCGCCCACAGGTTACTAGCTTGTGGCCTGTAACAACTTTACATACATATTCTCACGCCTGTATTCCCAAGAGGGGTAGGCAGAACACATGAATTCAAAAATCCAGTGCCACGTTCAGCAATTTCACGGTAACCAGATGGTTAAACGTGATATTGCAGTGACAGGTTGCTAGCCCATCGCTCGCAATACACTAACCCTTTCCCAGAGTCGACTCTTACGAGACCCACGGGAAGGGGGAGGTGCTATTCTCACCCGGCACCATACGGGGACATACTTTAACCTGTCCTTAATGGCCTAAGACACGGAAGAAATGTCGAGGTGTTACTCTAACCCAACTCAAAATTTTTCCAGAAGTCGATTGCAACTTTTTTTTCGAATGTTCCCAAAATTTATCCGTGTGGTGTCGTATTTAGAACAATACCACTCCATTTCTTCCGTGGATGTTGTAAGAGGCGACTAAGGAAATAGGTTTAGGTATGCTTTAGGCGACAGGCTAGCAACCTGTCACTATTGTACTCTCTTCTGCAAACCTAAAACTATGCTAGAATTATTATTTATAATGTATGTACGCGGGTATAATCACGATTCTATTTACCTTCTCGACGTTTCGGCCGCGTTACACGTGATTAAGTCCCGCGTACATACATATAAATATGTGTGAGAATCGCGAAAGTTTATAACATATGCTAGAAGTGGCTGCGAAGCGTGGAATAGTCATAATTTTGCCTATGAAGCTCTGCCTACCCCGTCTGGAAACGCGTGATTGTATGTATGTACGATTACAACCTATGACAACATTGGTTCAACAGTCGGCCATCGCGGTATTTTGGCGCGTTCAACCCGCCCGAGTGCATTGACCCTTGCCGAATTTTACGTGCGATTGTGACGTGAGATTTGTTTTGATAAGATTGAGGATTTTGCATACCTTTTATAGGTAGAGTACAAAGCCGCAGACGACAGACTTTTTGTGCGATCGAGTCTGCGGCGCACAAAAAGTCTGCGTGGATTGCGCGGACTTTTTGCGCGTCGTGTGCGTTAATGCTTATAATTTCATAAGTTCTATTTTCACGGACTAAAAAGTCCGTCGCGGATAGTCTGTAGGGTCTAAGATTGAGGATTTTGCATTTCACAAGATAGGCAGAGAGGTAAACGTTATACAAAACCGCTATTTTGCGTTTCTGCATTTTTAAAGAACCTTTGACTAGATAAAATAAATAGATAAAGTAAGGGAAAAATTGCATTTTTAGTCCCCCTTAAGTACTTAAAAATTTTACGTACATACATACATACATCACGCCTGTGATCCTTAATAGGTTAGGCAGAGTACACGAAACGGTACATAGACAAAATCATGATTTTTTCACGTTTCAAGGCCAATTCTAGCATTTTTTTAGGTAGAGTTGGCAGGTATAGCGATAGGTTGCTAGCCTGCCGCCTAAAATACACCTTGATCTATATCCTTAGTCGCCTCTTACAATATCCGCGGAAGAAATGGAGAGGTGTTATTTTAAATCCGTCACCAGTTTTAGTATTTGCTAAAAGTAGCTAAAATAAATACATAATCATAAATATACAAATAAAAGGAGGTTCTTTGTCTTCAGAATGACTTCAACTTCAAGTATTTTTGAAGTACCGGAAGTTCCTGAAGCTAGTTTCAGACGCCTGAAACGTAGGAAGTGCCCTGAAGGTCGATACGGGGTCGTTTCCCTATCAGGGTTCATTCACACCACTACGGAGTTACTCTCCGAACACGTGGTTATACTGAAAGATCGCTCGTTTAAAAAACTGACACCTCTCCATTTCACTCGTGAAGGATTTTACATTTGCAAGAACATAGCTCATATTCATTTACAACTTGTAAATAATAGTGTGGTCTCATCCCTACTAATATTATAAATGCGAAAGTAACTCAGTCTGTCTGTTACGCTTTCCCGCTTAAACCTCTCAACCGATTTTGATGAAATTTGGCACAGACAATCTTTAGACCCTGAGAAAGGACATGCTTTTACAGCGAAAAAGAGGTAATGTCCAAAATAACTATTCCACGCGGACGAAGTCGCTGGCACAGCTAGTAGTAAAATAAAATTTCATACGAAAAAAAAACTTTCGATTGCATTATTCCGCAGGAGTACTTGGCTTGGTAGAGCAAGCATTTCTTTCAACTATTGTGTGAAATTAATCAGTGAAGGAAAACACTGCGAGGAAAACCGCACATATCAATGGAGCAATTCATCGTTATGTTTCATTCCGCTTGCGTAGAAAATAATAATATAACTAAGCCCTCTCATACTGAGAGGAGACCTGTGCATCTAAATCGACTTCCATGGAAGAAATTGAGTGTAGTTTTCTCAAAATTTAGTGTCATTTCTATTCAGAATAACGAATTTTCCTTTACATACATACAATCACGCCTGTATTCCCAAATGGGGTAGGCAGAGCACACGAAACGTCAAACAAAACCATGACTATTTCATATTCCGTGGCCACTTCTAGCATATTTTTTAGGTTTTGAGTAGGCAGGTACAATAGTGACAGGTTGCTAGCCTGTCGCCTAAAATATACCTTAACTTCCTTAGTCGCCTCTTACGACATCCACGGAAGAAATGGAGAGGTGCTATGAGACACCACACAGGACGAATTTTCCTTTTGTGTGACCATTTTCCGTACTTTGTAGGCAGGGTTTTAAAGTGTGTTGTGGCCTCTGGAGGTTGTTGAACCCCAATAGGGGTCGTGGGGGTTCAAATCTTGATTACAACAAAAAAACGGAAGTCTAAAATTTTGCTCAGATTTTGGTCAATATACATACATACAATCACGCCTATGTTCCCAAATGAGGTAGGCAGAGCACACGAAACGTGACATAGACAATACCATGATTATGATTGAAACTTCGCAGCCACTTCTAGTATAATTTTAGGCTTGATAACTGATGGAAGAGAGGGATGGTTTTCAAACCCAAAATTACCTATGCTAAAAGTGGCTGCGAATCGTGAAATAGTCATGGTTTTGTCTATGTCACGTTTCGTGTGCCCTGCCTACCCCATTGGGAACATAGGCGTGATTGTGTGTGTATTAAGTACTTTTTTTTCTCAAAAAGCTCAAAATCATACACTTCGCAGCCACCTCTCATAATTTTAGGTTAGAAATAAATGGAAGAGGTATTATAACAGTGACAGGTTGCTAGCCTACTACTACTAAAGTACTACTAGTACTAAGGTAAACGTCCCTGTGCTCGACACTGACCCAATACATGGCACTTGCAACCTTACGTCATAGTAAGGCAGGTGACAGATGGGTGTCATCTACTGGGCGTTGAGGCATCGAGCATTGGTACATTTACCTTACTGGTGTTTTTTAACCCGAAAAAAATACAGACAATAAAATTTAACCTACCAACGGAGGTTAAAGGCGGTTAAAGAGTTAACACCTACTACGTCGCGTGCTCAGATCTCGGTGATATCATTATACAAATATTCTTTTTTACGCAACTGCGCGCGCAGGCTCGTTACCCATAGTGGGTGTGGCTCAGGAATTTAAATATAAAGAGTTCCGTAGCTATTAAAAGTGGCTACGGAACGCCAAATTAAACAACCAATCACCTAGTCCCAAATTAGGCAATTTAACGCCTGTGTTATGGGTACAAGACAACGGATAAACTTACTTATGTATAGATAAACTAGCTTTCCGCCCGCGGCTCCGCCCGCGTGGAACTCGGTTATATTGCGGTATAAAGCACAACTATCAGAAAACTTCTCGTTTTAAACGACACACGGCGCCATCGATCTATCATCTATCGATCGGTTATCGATTGATATCGATCTATCGTCGATCGATATCGATGTATCAAGAAAACTATATTTTTGTTTTCCCTCGGGAACATCAATTTTTTCCGGGATAAAAAGCAGTCTATGTCACTCTCCGTGCCCTAAACTATCTCTACCTAAAAAATCACGTCAATCCATTGCTCTGTTTAGCCGTGAAAGACGGACAAACAAACACACTTTCACATTTATATATTGGTACGGATATCCAAGACTCTGATCGAGATCGGGGATCGAACCGTCAGGTTCTCTAACCGCTGGGCTATCCGGCCGTCAAACGTGTCATGGTTTTGTCTATATTTTTGTGTGCTCTGCCTACACAGTGATGTCTACGAGAGACATACATACAATCACGCCTATGTTCCCTAATGGGGTAGGCAGAGCACAAGAATTGACATATACAAAACCATGATTATGACGCTCACGCTTCTAGCGTAACTTTAGGTTTGAATAGTTTGAAGAGGTAGTATAATAGTGACAGGTTGCTAGCCTGTCGCCTAAAGCATACCTAAACCTATTTCCTGAGTCGCCTTACGACATCCACGGAAGAAATGGAAATGTGTTGCTCTACACCGACACCACACAGGCTACGGGAGAAACTTTGAGAAATTTGGGATGAAAATAACAGCTCGGGATTTAGTAGATATAACATTATAACAAGGAAAAAAAAAATTTATATTACAATGCTTTTTTTACAATTACAATTTTAAGATAATATGTTGAGGTAAATTTTTAAATTAAAACGGAAAAAATATGCTACAAGTCATGGTTACGTAAAGTTTTGTGTGCTTTGCCTACTCTATTCGGGAATTCGGACGTGATGTGTCAAAATCTCGCTGAATATGGTTCCGAGGTTGTAACATGAAAAAGTTACAGACAGACATTTCTCATTTATAATATTAGCAGATACTATACTTAATAATGGATGAGTGATGTCATACATTTTTTCTCCTTATCTCATACAGACCGATTGTTGTGAATAACCGATGATTATCGGTTCGTAATTGAGCGCAAAAACGTCGCGGTGAACGGTACAATCGGTAATGAAGTGTAAATACAGATTACATTAGTGTTTTGTGGGTGTATGTATGATTTATTAGTGTAGGTAGAGTCATAGTTTTTTGTGTACTTGGGCTTTAGATTTTTTTTTTATCAATAGGCTTACCGTGGCGGACCTCAGTTTCTACATACATACATACATCACTGTTTTCCCTAATGGGATAGGCAGAGCGCACGAAACGCTATATAGACAAAACCATGACTATTTCACGTTTCGTGGCCACTTCTAGCTTTTTTGTTGGTTTTTTTTTTTTTTTTAACAAATTTTTCATCTACGGACTCGTGGTCCGTACCTTGATGATTTTAGGATATGTATATATTTTTTTTTAGCTTAACTGTGCGCTCCGCGTAAAGACACAACAGTTTTACAGTATTGTGCTCTTAAAATTAATTACAACTTGTTTT
>BHDV01005667.1:99893-153693 GCA_005406045.1 Adoxophyes honmai | reverse complement strand
TTTTTTTTTTTTTTTCTTTTTTTTCCCTTTCCCTTCCCTCTCCCTTTCCTTTTTTTTTCTTTTCTGATTCCTTCCTTCTATTCTTTTTTTTTCTTTTTTTTTTGTTGGTTTTGAAGTTGGCAGGTTGCTAGCCTGTCGCCGAAAAAATACCTGTGACGTCACTCGAAACTTCAAAAAACTGTATACAAATGTTTGTTTGTCAAATAAATAATACATACACAACACATACACGTTTAACCATCTGGTTACCCTGAAGTTGCTAAACGTGGCACTGGATATTTGAATTCATGTGCTCTGCCTACCCCTCTTGGGAATACAGGCGTGAGAATATGTATGTATGTGTACAATAGTTTTGGTAATGTATCTGACGTAGTTTATTTAGTGGACTACTCAATTGACATCCCTAAGGCGAGCGAGGTATCAAAAGTGAAGTATATTTACTCAATTGACTTCCTGACGTATTTGTTTTATATAAATCCATGGTACAAGCCTGACACAAATTTTCGGGGGCGTTCGGGGGCGTTCGGCAGAGTTCGTCGCACTTCGACTAATGGCCGAAAGCGAACCTGACCTATAGTACAGTGGCCCTTATGCTGAACCCTAATAACCGGGCTAGTGAACCCTATAGGGTTCAGCAATGTACCATCGCGAACAGGGATTGTTGAGCCACTTAAATACCTATGTTTGTAACTTGGTCGTGTAATACTAATCCAATGGGTAACATCTAGTCGGTCACATCGGTCATTGATTACACGTCTAAATTGCGAACAGTGGCAAGCGGCTCAACAATCCCGGTTCGTGACTGTACATTAAAAAAAATCGATTTCTGACCCATCGTAGCGACCAAGACCGTATCGCGTCAGGTTTTAGAAGACCTTTCCATTCCTTCCGTGAACGTCGTGGTAGGTATAACATATCAATCATCATCATCATTTCAGCCCTCATTCCACTGCCTCCCCTTTAGACCCTGAGTAGACGACATACTAGCCCTTGCCGGGTTAGAATAGCACCTTCCCCTTTCTTCCCGTGGGTGTCGTAAGAGTCGACTCTGGGAAAGGGTTAGTGTATTGTGGGCGATGGGCTAGCAACCTGTCACTGCTATATCACGTTTAACAATCTGGTTGCCCTGGAATTGCTAAACGTGGCACTGGATTTTTGAATTCACGTGCTCTTCCTACCCCTCTTGGGAATACAGGCGTGAGAATATCCATACTAATATTATAAATGTGACAGTGTGTTTGTTTGTCCGTCTTTCACGGCTAAACGGAGCGACGGATTGACGTGTTTTTTTTGGTAGAGATAGTTTAGGGCATGGAGAGTGACATAGGCTACTTTTTGTCTCTTCATAACCCCCTTCCCTAAAATAGGGTGTGGAAGTTTGTATGGAGCAATCCGCAATTCAACGTAATAGCTATAAATGGCGTGCGGACTTTTAGTGACTAACAAAAAAATCGTATTTTATTAAATATAATTCTGACATCTTCCCGATGTTGCCCGGAATTTAACGCGAGCGTAGCCGCGGGCAAAGCTAGTGTATGTATGTGTACTTTGTGAACCTGCCTAACCTTTTTACGCGAAATGTAACTCTAAACCGATATCACACAGGGGTAGTGTCCGACCGAAGGTACAATTTCGGCCGAAGCCGAAGCCGAAGCCGATTAATCGGTTTTCATCAAAACCTTCGGCCGAAGCCGAAGCCGAAGGTGTGTTGACCCCATATTGACCCTAAGAAATACGAGAATTTGCTAATAGTAAAAAAAATGCGCAGTTTTCGTGTCTAAATCAAGTGTGACTATGTTTTATGTTATGTGTTGTCAGTAATTTAAATAATAAACTGCAAGTAATGCGATAGGGCCGGCGAAATGCTGCCCTGCTAAGCGTTGCGCACTATCCGTCTCGCTCTTGCATCGTTTGTTCAATTTCAAATCACGATTTGAAAACCTTCGGCTCCGGCCAAAGCTTCGGCCAAATTTTGGCTGAAGGTGGCCGAAGCCGAAGCCGAAGCCGAAGCTTAGGTCGGACACTACACTGGGGTTAAAATTACGTGCATAAGATTCCGCGCAACGCACACCGGCCCCTAGCGGTGTGCGTGCGCATCGTTCACCGACCTGAGAGCGGCAGTGTGTCAGGCGTTGACCTGACCACGTGGCCGCTGCCGCATGCCACATGACGCATGGGTGTCGTCACGTCCGAACCTAACCAATGAACTTTTTAAGTTAGTAAACACTAGGAGGAAAGAACACTAGAAAAAATAACACTTTGTTACCATGAGTTGATGATAAAATTATATGAATACAAAAAACATATCCGTGTGGTGTCGGGTTTAGAATAACAGCTCTCCTTTTCTTCCGTGGATGTCGTAAGAGGCGACTAAGGAGATAGGTTAAGGTTAAGGTATATTTTAGGCGGCAGGCTACCAAACTGTCGCTATTGTACTTAACCTTAAAACCAAAAAATATATAGAAGTGGCTACGTACGTGAAATAGTCATCGTTTTGTCTATGTAGCGTTTTGTGTTTGTGTGCTCTGCCTACCCCATTTGGGCCTATACGGACGTTCCGTGATCAAATTGGTTTTAGAAAAAGATCGGAGAATAATTGAAATCGATGAGCATGTATGAAGAGATTAATGAATGTGAATGAAGCGAAAGAGGTATGCCAGGTTGCAAGTGGAACAGAGTGGTCTCTGCCTACCTCTGTGAGAAAGAGGCGTGACTGTATGTATGTATGTACAGTCACGAACAGGGAATGTTGAGCCACTTGCCACTGTTCGCAATTTAGACGTGTAATCAATGACCGATGTGACCGACTAGATGTCAGCTATTGGATTAGTATTACACGATCAAGTTACAAACGTAGGTAAGTGGCTCAACAATCCCTGTTCGCGATGGTACAGTGACATTAATATCTGCTACGACGGAGTGTGCAAAAATTTAACACGTCCTACTGCCCCTGGTAATTGGTAATAGAGTCGTATCAGATGTTTTTGCAGCCTTATTGAATCAGATATTGGTGCTGGTGGCTGTACCATTTCATATAAACCTCCGCATAAAATTAATTTCAGAATAATCATTCCAAAAACCTCGAAGGAAAAGTAATAGAAAATTAGTATCTGAAAACGCGAATTTGCCTTTACCATTCCCATCTATTAAAAAAAAAAAAAAATTGATCTGCAAGACATTCGATTTTATTATTTTCTAAACCGATTCCAAATTTGAAATCGTTCGCGGTTTTTTTTAATAAAGCTTTCTGGTTAGAAACGGACAAACGTTACGCCTTTGGCTCTGCGCAGACGACAGACTATCCGCGACGGACTTTTTAGTCTGTGAAAATTGAACCTATGGAATTATATGCAGTAACGCACACGACGCGCAAAAAGTCCGGCGCACATTGCATAGAAACCACGCAGACTTTTTGTGCGCCGCAGACTCGATCGCACAAAAAGTCTGTCGTCTGCACTGCACCTTTATGCCAAGGAGGTAAACATTTAGTTAAGCAGTGCTAGCAACACTTGAACTAAATTAGTTCAGTGTTGCCACCGACTGAAATTTGAAGCCGTTATACTTCCTAGTGGTTATAAATAACAAAACCCAGAAACAAATGGAACCAGGTTATGTTTGCCCGCGAAATGCCGGCGAATACATACGAATATACAGACAAAGTAATCTGATGACATATTTGCCAACTATCGCCATGTTTTTTTAATGACGATGAAAATAAACAATGTTTTAAATTTATGTTAGAAAATATAATGTATAAGTACATCCTCGTACTCCCCGTGTGGTGCCGGGTTAGAATAGCACCTCCCCCTTTCTTCCCGTGGGTGTCGTAAGAGTCGACTCTGGGAAAGGGTTAGTGTATTGTGGGCGATGGGCTAGCAACCTGTCACTGCAATATCACGTTTAACCATCTGGTTTCCCTGAAATGGCTAAACGTGGCACTGGATTTTTGAATTCATGTGCTTTGCCTACCCCTCTTGGGAATAGAGGCGTGAGGATGTGTATGTATGTATGTATAAGTACATCACTGTATTCCCTAATGGGGTAGGCAGAGCACACGGAACGTTCCGTACACAAAACATGATTATGACTATTTTACGCTTCGCAGCCACATCTAGCATCATTTTAGGTTTGAAAACAGATGGAAGAGGTAATAGTGACAGCTGGTTCTGTCGGCGTAAAGCATACCTAAACCTATTTCCTTGGTCGCCTCTTACGACATCCACGGGAGAAATGGAGAGGTGTTATTTTATCCGTCACTACAAGGGAGACCAACGACAAATATAAGTTAAAAGTACCAATGCTCGACGCCTCAACGCCCAGTAGATGACACCCATCTGTCACCTGTCTTACTATGCCCTAAGGTTGCAAGTGCCAAGTATTGGGTCAGTGTCGAGCACAGGGACGTTTACCTTACTCCTTAACGTAAAGACAGAAAAGGCGTTCTTATTTGCTGACTGTAAAAACTAAGATATCACTATACATGTGAATAAAGACCAAAACACCATAGTGAAATGGTCGATTTTTGAAGGCGTCGTAAGATTACGCGAAATGGTTATTTTGTGTAAATCGGAGGCCCATAACTGTCTCGATAACTGTTTTTTTTTAACTGGTTGAAATAACTGAAGATGTATGGACTATAATTACATTTGGCGAGAGAGTAATTTCTCCAAAAGCTATTGAATTAAATACAGAACAGAAAAGGCAGAAACCTTACTTCTAACATCAATCTCTGCCAGGCAACATCTTCTGACTATCTCTTAACACCTGTCCATATCTTCCGTGGATGTCGTAAGAGGCGACTAAGGAGAGGTTTAGGTATCCTTTAGGCGACAGACTAGTAACCTGTCACTATTCTACCTCTTCCATCTGTTTGCAAACCTAAAACTATGCTAGAAGTGGCTGCGAAGCGTGAAACAGTCATAATCATGGATTTTGTCTATGTCACGTTTCGCGTGCTCTACCTACCCCAATTGGGAACACAGGCGTGATTGTATGTATGTATATGTCATAGTTTCGAATTAAGTAAATCGCTATGATAGTCGTTATAAGACACGAATAAAAAAACCCAGCAGAAAAAAAAAAAATTCTTTTTCGTAAAATTTTTGCAATGACTAAAAAAAAGTTCTTTATTTTCAATTTTAATTATAATCATAGTTGCATGGGTCCGTATGCCTTAGCTTTAAAAAAAAGCTTCAACACAGACCAAGGAACTGAACGGTTACAGCCACCGGGCCCGGAAGGTGGCGGAAACACATCAATTGCCGTAACGAAACGCCGATCGATATAGTAGCGTTATCTGTGGCGTAGGGTTGCCAGTCCTGAAAATACAAACATAACTTTGAATTGAGAACCTCTTCCTTTTTTGAAGTCCGTTAATAAGAGGTTTATTACGCCGATTCCTCTAAACAGACAACGCATTTAATGACATTATCGTAAATATCTTTATAGTAAAGTGACACTTTATAATTACGTGAAATTTACCAACTGTCAAAGGTCATGCCTATTGAGCGAATTTTTTTTGTATCACAAAATGCAAGAGCTAGAGCGTCACCTTGTATGCCTACGCCATATCGTCCATAGATATTCACAAAATACGCGTTGCCTTCGCAGAGGCTTGTCGTTGAGTAAGTACGTCTTATGACAATAATTGTCGTGGAACACAACATTGCTGTTTTGCGGTAGGATTAGCGTGTAAAATGGTGGAAGCGATTTGGAAATTCAATAAAAAATACAAGCTTTCATGTTTGTAATCTAAATAAGAATAAAATCTGTAAAAATCATCGATATTAATTACACAATACTATTGACAGCATTGACTTTTATTTTTTACTTTTCATCATCATTCCAACATTAGCTAGCAACACTGTCACTTAGCTTTTCTTTGCTCTAGCAACCCTGCTGGCCAGTTCATTCCCCGGCCGTCGACCCGCCAAAATTGCAGGTCAACGTATCTAGCCGCTGCAATTCGCGAGTTCGAATTTCGAGTTGCGTTTTTAAAAGTGGACAGTATTTTTTTTAATTGACAACTGATGTTTTTTTTTTATAATAGTGGTGTTTTCCTATATTTTTTTCGTTTGAAATAAATAGCTATTTTTACGTGTTTTTACACTGATTTGGGAAATAAATGTTTTTTTGGTGTTGCATAATTTTATTACAACGTAATACCGAAGATTCTACTGAAATTTGGACGCTTAAGTCAGAATTTTGGAACCTCTGATGATATTAAATTTAGCAAATTCAAAAACACGTTGAGCTATGAGGAACTGTCTCATAAGACGTCAAAAAATAACCGCATAAGAACAATTAAGTACCTACAAGCATTGTTTGCAAAATGATTGTAGAATTTAGTCATTATTTCTGTTCAGTAACTGTACTTTAAGTACAAAAAAAAATACGCAAATATTTACCCAAATATTCTTACACAATTACGAAACGCTTTGTTTTTTCAACCGAGAAAAACAACTGAAAACGTATTCCAAATTCGAAAAAACCGAATGTGGAACACCGTTCGAATTTCAAAGCGGTGTAACGAACTTCATGAACTTGGTGACCCTTTGACAGGTCACGTCAATCTGTGGGTCGATTGCTTCGAGTACCAACCTACAAATAACATAAGCACCTATTTAGTAAAATTGCGAATTTTTAATTTGATTGTTGATTCTAAATAATTCCCCGTTTGGTCGGGTTTGGAACCTCTCCATATCTTCCGTGGATGTCGCAAGAGGTGGCTAAAGATAAACAGGTTCAGGTATGTTTTAAATAGCATCCTGTTACTATTGTATCTATTAACTTTGAACCTAAAATATGCTAGAAGTAGCTGCGAAACGTGAAATAGATTTTGATTATGTACCGTTTCGTATGCTCTGCCTACGCCATTCGGGAATACAGGCGTGATGTATGTTCAAAGTAATTTACTGAATTTAGCTTCACACATAAAAAAAAAACATATTTTCTTTACATACATAAAATCACGCATGTATTCCCAAAAGGGGTAGGCAGAGCACAGGAAACTTTACCTAAAGAAAACAATGTCCATTTCACATACCGTAGCCACGTTTAGCACAATTTCAGGTTAGTAGATAAAAAAAAAAAATTCAATAGTAACATTTCGCCGCACGGAAGAAATGATAGAGCTGTAATTCAAACTCAATAAATACCACAGGGATGATAAAATATTTATAATATCTTATGTCTTATCAATATATCAATACCATAACCAATATTACATGATACGCTTTTTTAATGTCAACGAACTCGTCGATAAAAAACGACTTGCAATTTTTATCTTTTTTAGAGATATAACTGATTTGAAGATATGATATCTGCCTACACGGTCCAAAGACGTAGCAACAACGTTTATTCGCTTTTTGTACTTTTAGAGTTTTTGTATGAATTCACACGTGCTTTAATTTACATCCGTACCAATATATAAATGTGAAAATGTGTTTGTTTGTTTGTTTGTCCGTCTTTCACGGCTAAACGGAGCGATGGATTGACGTGATTTTTTACGTAGAGATAGTTTAGAGCACGGAGAGTGACATAGGCTACTTTTTATCCCGGAAAAAATTGATGTTCCCGAGGGAAAACAAAAACATAGTTTGCTTGATAGATCGATATCGATCGACGATAGATCGATATCAATCGATAACCGATCGATAGATGATAGATCGATGGCGCCGTGTGTCGTTTGAAACGGGAAGTTTTCTTATAGTTGTGCTTTATACCGCAATATAACCGAGTTCCACGCGGGCGGAAAGCTAGTAAGTTATACATACATACAATCACGCCTATGTTCCCAAATGGGGTAGGCAGACCATATTAAATGCTACATTGACACAACCATAAAGTTAAATTATACATAAAATCCGTATGGTCTAGGATTTAGAATTACACCTCTCCATTTCCTCCGTGGATGTCGTAAGGGGCGACTAAGGAATTAGCTTAAAGTATATTTTACGCGTGGGAACTATCCCAAGCCCTCTCATACTGAGAGGAGGCCTGTGCCCTGCAGTGGGACGTATATAGGCTGATGATAATGATATTTTAGGCGACAGGCTAGCAATCTGTCACTATTATGTATGAGTGTATGATGTTTTGTTTAGTTCAAATCAAATCAAATCAAATCAAATAATTTATTGTAAGATTATGAGTAATTACAAGAAGATGTTAATTGTAATGTAATGTACTAATGTACTAAGTTGCATGGCTGAGATGTCTTTGCTCAGCTGTGTGACATCAATTACGAGTAAAAGTTTTTTTTTTATTTGACATGGAGCAAGAGAATACATTCAGACAATCAGAAATATGATAAGGTTACTCTTCAAACTAAAAACCTAAAAAATTGCTAAAAGCGGTCATGAAATTCGATATAATTATGAATTATGGCTTTTCCATACCCATTTTAGTAACATACGCGTGATGACATATGAATATCTCGCTGCCACTTTCCAGTTTCCTCCTTCCGATATCCACGAAAGAAAACCACAAGGGTTTAAAAAAACACCCTGAACCGTATTCGATAATTAAAAAAAACCGTGAATGGGACACGTGTGGTCGATAGGTCGTTACCTTAGAGCGAGAGGGCTGTGACGTCACGCCCTCTCGCTCGCTCGCAAGGTCGCCACACTTAGGGTAAAAAAGGGAATAAGTGATCCTTAGGGAGTTTACTTCGAAAATACTTCCACTGTCTCTGTATGTGATTCTAGACCTTAAACGCCAGGAACGTAAGGAAAGACCTAAGCCCTCCTACACCTATACTTATAACTCTCAAGGTCAACTGTACTGCATACCTTGCAATAAAATATTTAAAACGAAGTTTGGACTAGCGAGCCATATCAGGGCTCATGCTAGAACATAGTTTTTTTAATACAATACTATAGACAGCCGGGGTCGCCGTCATCGGAACGATGAGGAGGACTATTATTATTATGTGATTCTATCAGTAAAAGAAAGAAAAATTTGGAATTACGGCTCTTTCTTCCGTGGATATCGGAATTTACTACTAAGGAACTGTATACTGTAGGCTTGTTATCAATGTTTAAAATCACTAATAGATGCCTGGTGTGGTGTCATGTTTTGAATAACACCCCTCCATTTCTCCCGTGGATGTTGTAAGAGGCGTCTAAGGAACTAAGGTATTTTTGAGGCACTAAGTTAGCATACATACATACATATTCTCACGCCTGTATTTCCAAGAGGGGTAGGCAGAGCACATGAATTCAAAAATCCAGTGCCACGTTTAGCAATTTCAGGGTAACCAGATGGTTAAACGTGATATTGCAGTGACAGGTTGCTAGCCCATCGCCCACAATACACTAACCCTTTCCCAGAGTCGACTCTTACGACACCCACGGGAAGAAAGGGGGAGGTGCTATTCTAACCCGGCACCACACGGGACACAAGTTAGCAATAATGACTTATAACTAGATTCCCCACGTCTTTTCTTCCGTGGATGTCGTCAGAGGCTTAGGAGATTGGTTTAGTGCTTCAGGTGTCTAGCAACCTGTCACTATAGTACCTCTTAAGCCTAAAAAATATACTAGAAGTGGTCACGAAACGTGAAATATTCATGGATTTGTCTAAGTAGAGTTCGTATGCTCTACCTACCCTACTATATTGGAGGTTAAAATAAAGTAGGTTAAAGTTTATCTTTTCAAGTTCGCTTTTAGAAGGAAGATCTTAACCTTAAAGGTTATTATTAGAACAATAGCTCTATTTATATTCGACTCGAGATAAAAATATAGAATGAAAATAACTTCTCCCTCTCTCCTTTGATAACACCTCTCCATTTCTCCCGTGGATGTTATAGGTGACTAAAGCGGTTAAGGTATGCTTTAGGCAACCTGTAATTTTAAATGAAACTTAAAATTGACATAGTTTTGTTTGTGCTTCGTGTGCTCTATTAACACACATTTTAACTAAGGTCACGGGGACGTAATTCTGTATGTCTGTCAGTTACTTCTTCATGTGTTGATAGTTCAACTCCTGAACCTGAGGAAAGAACTTACTACATTTATAAATCACGTATGTATTCCTATTCCCTAATGAGGTTGGTAGAGCACACGTAACGATTGTTTGTTCCTGGAGACTCGAATTATTTCCATTACTTTGCCACAGTCGGTTACAAGAAAAAAAAATAGTAATCTCTGCAATTAAAAATCTACAAAAAAAAACAATTAAAAACACTACCCGACCACTACCCTTTGCCTGAAATCATTTCCCAAATTAAAAAAAAGTTTCCGGTTTGACGTAATTTAAAAAAGGAAGTCCATTGACTTTCAGGAGCTATTGCCCTCACCGTATCGAGTAAGTACTACGCAAGGTCATTTGCTTCTAGACATACATACATACATAATACATACATAATACAAATGCCAAAAAAATGTAAGAAAATTACCAGCAATAGCAGTGGTCAGTGTGAAAATGTGATTTAAAATTAGAAGGAAAAATTGTCACACGCGGGGTCAAAGTTGAATGACCTATTAGCACAGTGGTTAGTTTGCAGGATTTGAGTTCGAATAGAGTATGGGTCATTGTTTTTTGTTTTAAAAAACTTAAAATTCGAATCTGGAAAATTCGTTTGTTTTTTTCTTGTTTGAAGTGGAAGCAAGGTTATTAACATTAGCAAGAGAATTCGTACAGTTCAATCGGAATTCACCTCTTGCCGTATAATTACGAAATAAACGCGTAACGCATGACTAATAAATGAAACAAAACCTAAACCGTGCATTATCCGGGGTCAATGCCCTGTTAACAAACTCACAATGTAATTTACAATAAAAATCGTCTCCGTAGATCGGAACGTAATTAAAAGTAAAAAATCGAACGTTTGCCAAAAAATGGCAGTTGAGATGTAACGCCGACGTTCCTCATTCGAATAGAGTTCAACAGCATTTCACCGAAATCTACTTTGTTTGGGTCCTGGGTTCAACGACCCGCGCGCGTCTGTGTGCGCGACGCTGCGTAAGCACTGTATCGACACGCACACACCCACAACCCGAGTCAGAACTCGTCGTTGTGGCCAATCATTTTGCTTCTTAATTACTATTAAAACAAAGTTTTTCCATTCCAAAAGTCAAATTTGGAACGTTTACAGCACCTCCGAGATGGTGGTTGTGTTTTTTTTTCTTAAGAACGCAGGGTTTCGGTTAAAATTTTCGTACTGGCCGGTTGAGTGAACTATCACTATGAGCTAGCTTGATTATTCGGATGAAAAAAAAAAATATAATTTTTTCGTAGCCCACGGAGATTCGACAACTCGTCAGTCACGAATGGGCCGTCGCGGCGTACAGTTGCCAGTCCGTCTCGCGACCTCAAGTTGTGCACAACCCATAGTACAAAATAACGTACAAATTTTTTCTTCTACAGTGAGGTGAACGTATTTTTTACCAGTGACAGTGCCTTTAAGTGCAAGTGAACAGAAACCGAGAAACCAAACAAAAAGTGACGTAAAGGATTTTAAGATTTTAGATAATTGAACCAAGTTCGATTATTTAAAATCTTGTCGATTACCAAGTCTGCAGAATTTAGAGGAGATAAATTCTTCTTTCTGCTCTGGTTTTCTATTTACAGATTGTTGTGTTTAACGAAATTTTGAAACGATAGAAACGGGAACAAGTGGACGTAACAATAATTAAAAAAAAACAGTGCCTTAATATGTTTTAAGACGGAACGAGACAAAAAAAACTTCATCACGGAAACAAAATGCCAAAAAATTTGTTGCTCTTCAAAAAGTTGATACCTGAATTGAACTTTGCGAAGAGGAATCTCACATCGCCTCTGGGCCGGAACATATATATCAGTTAGAGTCAACATAGTTGACCGTGCCATAGTCTATGGTATTTGCCTTTGACATAGTCGCCCGAAGAAACACCAATCAGTGATACTAGTGTAAAAAAATATGCGAATACAATTCGCTGGTCACTGGCCGGTAATAAGTTAGAAGAATAAAATTTCAAAAATCGAATTCATGATGAATAACGGACAGTTTCCGGAGTTGTTTGGGTCCCAATGGCCCCCGGACCACCATGGTGGACATTCGTCTGCTACGACGATGCTGCATCCTTCTATGCAGCAGACGATGGTGAAGAGAGAGCCCCATACAGACGTGATGCATGGCCAGATGGGTATGGGGATGCAGGAGATAGCTTCGGTGGCTGACAGCACCTCGCCACCCCCCGGAGGCGGGGAGGGCATGTTCAGCACCTCTATGAACGCCATGTTCATGGATAAGAAGGGCGCGAATTCCATTCGAGGTATGCTTTTGTTTTTTTTTTGTTTTCATGTTCGGATTTTGGATTGTCTTCTTTTCGGCCAGTACTACAAATTGATCACCAGTGCCATTGAAAATTTGACACGATTTTTTTTTCACAATTTTTTTTCGCGATTCTATTCCATTTTCAAATTAGACAGTTTATAGTAGTTTCGAGTTTTATAGCCCTAATCAAGGCAGGTCATTGACCCCTTGAAACACAAGATTGGAGCTTGGACCAATAGGACTCACACATGCGCAATAACACTAATCTATTTTAGCATTCCTAGCGCACAAACCTAGGTCTATAGGCTAGACATAGGCTTAGCAGATGTTCTAGCTTTGTAGGATGACTACACAGCTAAGTATAGTGTTCAATTGGTGACATTAAATAGGTACCAGTAAATGCCAGTAATTGTCATTAACAATAGTCATAACAATTGGAAGGCTTGATTACCAAGATAAAACAGAATACCGACTCAAAAATGTTTTTTGGTCAAATCAAATTCGAAATTTCGCGAAACCGGATTTTGGATTACATCGGGTTTACAAAATACCTCTACATTTCTTCCGTGGATGACAAGAGGCGATTTTAGAAAGTCAATGACCTTTCAAATTCCAAAATCGAATATTCTACGTATTATAAAAACCGGCCATGTGCGAGTCGGATTCGGGGTCGAAGGGTTCCGTACCAAAATTTGCAAAAAATCACGATTGCTGTATGGGAGTCCCCCGTAAATAATATTTTAATTTTAATTTTAGTATTTGTTGTTATAGCGGCAATAGAAATACATAATCTGTGAAATTTTTAACCGTTTAGTTAGTACGGTGTGTGAGATACAGACAAACGGACGGACAACGAAGTCTCAGTAATAGGGTCCCGTTTTCACCCTTTGGGTCATCATCTACAGCCTATATACGTCCCACTGCAGGGCACAGGCCTCCTCTCAGTACGAGAGGGCTTGGGCTATAGTTCCCACGCGGGCCCAGTGCGGATTGGGAACACACAACGCGTTGAATTACTTCGTCGCTGTGTGTAGCTTTCCTCACGATGTTTTCCTTCACCGAATAGCTCGTGATAAATATCAAATTCGATATCGCACGTACATTCCGAAAATTTCAGAGGTGCGAGCCCGGGGTTAGAACGCACGACCCTCTGCTTGAGAGGCCACAGGTCGAACCGCTGGGCTACCACGGCTGACCCTTTGGGTACGGAACCCTAAAAATGCAAATCATTCTAGAAACAAACGTGTTATTTCATAACATTTTACCAACTTAATGTGTATTAGACAAATATCATTATCAATCGGACTATTTGGATTTAATATCAGGCACACCTACATATAAATAATTAAATATGTATATACTATGAATAATAGTAATTAGTAACATATTGATAATTCCAAAGTACTTATAATTTGTCTGGCTTATGTGTTGGGTTAAAAAAAAATGTAATTCTAATTAGTCCGTTCGTTAGATTATCGTAAAATATGACACACGTATTTTTTCTTTTATCAAATGACTAAACATCGACAAAGTTATAGATCATCAAACTTCCGGAGTGGGGGCTTGTGACGTCGCGACTCTGTAAAAATTGTACCAAGTCGTGACGTCACGCGAAACTTTAAAGCGCTGTATTATCGTCATTTTTCGTTTGTCGAATAAATAAAAAAATACGTATACAATATTTTTTGGTTATCTATCTGACGGACTAAATAGTTATTTTTATTTATTTATTTTGTGTAAAAATTTGCCAATTAAAAATTTGATCCGTGTAGAGCTTAGAATAACTCCTATCCGTTTCTACAGTGGGTATCGTAAGAGCTGACTAAGGAAATAGGTTAAGGTATGTTTTAGGCGACAGGCTAGCAACCTGTCACTATTGTACCACTATTATCTCTTTAAATTTATATTAATTAAAATAAACGCTAAAAGTGGCTACGAGATGGTGAATAGTAAATAAGAAAAACTCTTTGTCCAAAAAAGTACAGATTAGCCGCAAACAAATACTACAATGGCAGACTTAATCCCAAATAAGATCTCTGCCAGCCAACCTTTGAGTGGTAGAGAAGGTTAGTAATGTACGTCGACAATTGGAAATTTAGTTATTTTTGCCCCGTGTGGTGCCGGGTTAGAATAGCACCTCCCCCTTTCTTCCCGTGGGTGTCGTAAGAGTCGACTCTGGGAAAGGGTTAGTGTATTGTGGGCGATGGGCTAGCAACCTGTCACTGCAATATCACGTTTGACCATCTGGTTACCCTGAAATTGCTAAACGTGGCACTGGATTTTCGAATTCACGTGCTCTGCCTACCCCTCTTGGGAATACAGGCGTGAGTATATGTATATGTATGTATGTATGTCTAAATTTTATTTTTCAACTAGCTGTGCCCGCGACTCTGTCCGCGTGGAATAGTAACTGATTTCCCCTGTTTTTTTTCACTTTTTTCAATGTTTCTTCGCTCCTATTAGTCGCAGCGTGATGTTATATAGCCTAAAGCCTTCCTTGATAAATGGTCAATCCAACACAAAAATCATTTTTCAATTCGGACCAGTAGTTCCTGAGATTAGCGCGTTCAAACAAACAAACGAACTCTTCATATAATATAAGTATGGTTCATGGTTTTGTTGATCACGTTTCGTTCTTCTACCCCATTTAGTACCCCAAAGTAAACCTAAAACACTTAGAATCGTTAAGTAACTGAAAGTTCCAATTCGACCCTAAAAACTAGTCCTAGAACCTTGGCATAATGATTAAACTATCTGGGGCAACTCCGTCTAGGAACCGAGACACGACGACGCCATTTCGGCCGTCGCCCTACCGCCATCTTGAATTTTGGGGTGGCCATATTTATTATGTAGATAGAAGATTAAATCACTGTGTGAGAAAATACATTAATTCAACGCACTTTATGGAACTTTTTGTTCCGTGAAAATATTTTAACGTTGAGACAAAATACTTATTTTTCTATGTTAGCAATTTGGGCTCTTAATTTAAAACTATACTAAACTCGTTGTCGAGGTCAAAATTTTCCACACATTTTGACAGCTACTTTTGACATTTTCACTTTGAGGTTGTCGAAGATTTAATTTGTTACGCTATAGAATAACATGCATACAATCACGCCTATGTTACAAAACGGAGTAGGCAGAGCACACGAAACGTGACAATTAGACAAGACCAAGATTATGACTATTTCACGCTTCGCAGCCAATTCTGGCATAATTTTAGGTTTGAAAACAGATGAGGTAGTATAATAGTGACAGGTTGCTACCCTGTCGCTTAAAGCATACTTAAACCTATTTCCTTAGTCGCCTCTTACGACATCCACGGAAGAAATGGAGAGGTGTTATTCTAGCCCCAAAACCACACAAGATACCCCAGATATTTATTGCGTGACAATGACAATGGAGTAATGTTTAAAATTTAGAAATAATTAAGATAAAGAAGTATTTTGGAAAAAGTCTCAAGCGATAGAAAAGAACCTGCAACAGCCAATAACTTGTGACGAATTTCAGAATTTAGCCAAAAAATCAAAACCACTGTCGTTTTTTTTGCATTCTTAGCCATTTGCAAAACCTATCATTAACATTGAGAATGTCTCTAAAATGTGATAGAGCAAAACAACGATGATGTCACGAAAAATCAGTTATAATGACGTATTTCCGAGTCAACCGCCAAAATGACCTTATATTTGACCTTTTTATTTCCCTTTTGACATCAAAGTTTTACAGTCTTACTACGTTATGCCCTAAAATGTTTATTTACTTTGCTACTAGCTTTATCTTTGTGCCCAATAGCCTTTAAATGTTTGTGCCCCAAATAAATAAGTATCCGCAATGAGGTATTTTCTTTTGTCAAAAATTGGTGTTAATTGACCAAAAATTTGGGTCAAAATGACGCAACTTTTCCAACAAGATAAAAAAACCCATTAAAAACACTATGTCGGAAAATTGCGAAATATTCATCACTGTTTTTCCGTGTGGTGTTGGATTTAGAGTAGCTCTCCATTTCTTCCGTGGATGTCGTAAGAGTGAACTGAGGAAACAGGTTTAGGTTAGGTCAGGCGACAGGCTAGCAATTAGTCACTATTATACCTTTTCCATATGTTTTTAAGGCTAAAATTATGCTAGAAGTGGCTGCGAAGCGTGCAAGTCATGGTTTTGTCTATGTCATATTTTTGCGCTCTGCCTACCCAGTTTGGGAATACAGGCGTGATTTCATGTATTTTAAAGAGGAAGGATTACTATATACCAATTATTATGTCAAATTGCACTCAATCTAAATGACTAATATAAATAAGTATGTTGTGCAAACCGCTAAATTGACAAATTGCCGAAGACAATATATTTGCAAAGGCCATAATTATTATGTAAAGTCAGCAATAAAGATATAGATAGACATAGTGCAAAAATATATACTCGTTCTTATTGTCTTGACTTTACATACATCACTGTGTTCCTAAACTGGATAGGTAGAGCACACGAAACGCTACGTATACCAATCCATGACTATTTCACGTTTCGTGGCCACTTCTAGCATATATTAGGTTTTGAGTTGGCAGGTTATAGTGACAGGTTGCCTTTCGTCTAAAATATACCTCAACCACCCTTAGTCGCCTCTTACGGCATCCACGGAAGAAATGTAGAGGTGTTATTCTAAACCCGACACCATATGGATTTTAAGGCCGTGTGTGTAATTTTGGCACTTTCACCATGTTAATATCTATGTTGCCGAAAAAAGGAGAAAAACTGGTAGCTTGACTGTGCGTACAATTTTAATTATTATAGGGTGTAATGTATTTTTATTATATTTTAAGCAACACAAATGAAAAACGAGTTGTATTGTATTTTATATTGACTTGTTTGAATCCATGAATGCCGATGTTTATCTAAATTGAAATAAAAACTTTTTTTTAAACTTATCTACATGCTTTCAATTCAAAACAATAAATTACAAAACATTCTTCAATGAATTAATTCCGTTACTTCATGTTAAACAGGCCGCATATTTCAACCCATCAAGTATTATTTGAAAATAAACTCTGAAAACAAACAAACAGAACATTTTTTCAATTACAGTAATACGTAATACTATTCTCAGACATCTTCCATTTAAATTTAAACTCTTCACCTAACATTCACAATACATATTCAACTGTGGTATCATCGTCAAATTTTTACCTCGACATCGTAAAAGTAAAACCAACAGTATTGAATGTATGTCACAGTGCATTTTCGAGTGCAGATGCGATGCACTTACGCTGTTTTTGCTATTGTAGCAAAGACACGTGTATTCGAAGGTCATTGCACTCGGTCTTGAATTGTTTTATGCAAGTACTTCTGTTGCTAAGGAACTGGCACTGAAAGAATGCTGGCATAATAACTTTAAATAAACCTGCCAAGTGCGAGTCGGACTCGCGCACGAAGGGTTCCGTACCAAAAACTGCAAAAATTCAGAATTTTTGTATGAGAGGGGCTAATATTAATTTTATTTTTATTCAATTATTTATTTTTAAAGTAAATATTTAATTAAACATTCTGTGAGCATTTCAAGTATTTAGCTGTTACAATTATTTAAATAGACCCAAAACAGCAAAAAAACAAACTGGAAAAATATAGGTTTTTTGTATGGGAGCCCCCCTTAAATACTAATTTTATTTTATTTTAATTATTTCCTTTTTAAGTAAATAATTAATTAAATATTCTGTGAGCATTTCAAGTATTTACCTGTTACAGTTATTTAAATAGATCCAAAATAATAAAAAAACACGTTTTTTGTATGGGAGCCCCCCTTAAATACTAATTTTATTTTGTTTTAATTATTTCCATTTAAAGAAAATATTTAATTAAATATTCTGTGAGCATTTCAAGTATTTACCTGTTACAGTTATTTAAATAGATCCAAAATAGCAAAAAAAAACACGTTTTTTGTATGGGAGCCCCCCTTAATTATTATAATTATTTTAATTTTAGTATTTGTTGTTATAGCGGCAACAGAAATACATCATTTGTGAAAATTTCAACTCTCTAGCTCTCATGGTTCGTGAGATACAGCCTGGTGACAGACAGACGGACGGACGGACAGACGGACAGACAGCGAAGTCTCAGTAATAGGGTCCCGTTTTTACCCTTTGGGTACGGAACCCTAAAAAAGTATTCTTTTCACATTCGTGAGTCCAAATTTGAAAAAAGAAGCAAACAAAAGACGGACGTAGGTTCGCTTGCTTCATAATTTCTAAATTTGAAAAAAGAACGAAACAAAAGACGAACGTAGGTTCGCTTGTAATCATAATTTAAATATAGAACATGACACATTTTGCTGAGGTAAGACAACCATTGATGTACTTTTGAATTTACGTTGATTTTTTGCCCAGATTTCATAGTATTTTGAACTACATTTTTAGCTAACCACCCACCAGGGTTTGTTCACTTCACCAAAAGGTCAACGTATTCCCCAATAAAGGAACCTTGAACCTAGTTCACTTTAATTGACGGAACTAGACACACATTTTATGACCGTCTGGGGAGCGATGCTTTAAAAATGTGTCTACTAGCAAACCTAGGTAGTTATTGTAGACTTACCTGGCTAGCTATTACTATTTTACTATTGCTAATCATAAAAGCTTTTGCAAACGTTTTCCGGCGCTGCTATTGCTTACTTTAAAAGAAACCACTTGCCGTGGATCCAACGGTGTGCTGCAAAAAAACTCCCGTTATTTTTAAATAAAAAAAAAGACAGAAGCTGAAACACTGAAACTGACAGATAAATTTAATTATTGTTAGTAATAACCATATTTACATTGCTAATCCACATCCACACCATATATATTTCAAAACAATACGCAACAGTTCATTGCCATAGGGTACGACACCCTATAAGGAGTCAGTAGCTCACGTGGGTTCACTGACCTGTGACGTCACTTGTTTCTGTCACTTTTATTTTAGGGCGCCAATTAACGAGTGTGTCAAACGGCGCTTTGTTTTTTAAACGGCCTCGTTAGTGTGTGAAGTTCTGTTTGAGTTATTTTAAGTTGATAAGTGTGGTTTACGGTACTTGGTTATGGTGACGTGGCTATTGCTATCGAATGTTGTTAAACAATGGTTTACAGTGAAACTTAATACATGTTTATCTTAAAGAAATTTTAAAGGAGAATTTTAAATTGCATTGTGGGATTTTTTATATAGTCATTATTTGAATAAGTCAGTTATTTAATTTAGATCCACAAAAATAATTCTGAACAAGGTCAGGTTCGTATGCTAACTTTTATCTTCTCAATAACATAAGATATACCGGAATTTAAGTCTTTTGATTAAAACAAAATTAGCGGCATCTATAGAGATATACATAATACATAATATACGAACACGATAACGTGTTTGTTTCCTTCTTTCTTTTTTATCTTGGACAAGAAACTGCGGTTACAGGTCACGTAAATGTAAACATTATAATTTGTAGGCTCAGTCAACCTGACTTACTACTTACTGTAAAACTTATCATTTCACTCCTTATGAACTAATTTTTTTTCCTATCCCGTGGGACTTCTGAATCCGTCATATTTCACCTATTTTTAAGGACAAGGACAAATATCGCCTTGGTCACGTGATGATACTATAGTTAGCATCGTGGACCTTGAGACGAGACAGATGTATCAGAGCATTCTTGCTCTAACCAGCTTCTAAAAGTCTCATGACTCAAATTCACAATTAAAAATTTAAAAAACCAAGACGGAAATGTTTTCAATGTCACGCGTCTATTGCATGTATATTGCACAATGCAAAAATGCCAAAAACAAGTAGCAAGTTCAATGACCTGCATTGCACACGTCACGTCACGTATATGGATCACGTTCGATTCCGAGATAACGTTTTGATATTGGGTCATTGTCGTACGGTCGCAGTCATTGCCTGTTATGTAATAGAGTATAGTGCTACAGCGTTCGAAATGTAGCCTTTACCACACACCGTGTTGTTTTTTGCAAACAGCAACCCATGACCACCACGCATGTAGCTCGAGTTAGTGGCTGTTTTATAGTCGCGGGTTTTGCAAGTCTAGTGTGGATAGGCATTTACTATAGGCACGCATGATATATCTTATTCTTATTATAGCTTTAGGCAATATACTCGTAAACTATGTTGTTTAAAAATAAGTGTCCGAAAGAGAACAAGGAATTCGTTGATATTCGTAACCAAATAATTACAATAAAAAATTTAAATAGACATAAACATTTAAAAATAAATCATAAGGCCTTGAACGAAAAAGGTCGTTGCATCCAATTTGGGTGCGGTGCAGCAAGGATATTTAGTTATTGCCTTTGATAACATAATCAGCTACAAAAATAAAGAAGATAGTGTTGAAGTCACATTTCGCATGTTTTTATCTCAGTAAGTTATCGTGTTATTTAATCTACAACTTTTTAAGCTTTACGTGGTTTTAAGAAAATTGTCGTGCACTAGTTTTAATTCGTTTAATTTGTTTTATAAAGATTATAAACAGTTGAATCATTACAAGTAACAATCAAAAATCGTCTACTCGGGTTCAACCACCGCTTTATGTAATACACAGCTGATGCCAAGCCTATATATAAAACGATGGAAACTGTAAACAGCTCTAATATATATCGAGCGGTGCAATATCAAAATAGACACACCTTTTTAGTATATGAGTGATTTTATCCAATAAAAATGCTTTTAGCTGGGTGTTAGTTAATAAGACCTAATACCCTATATTTTTTTGCTTTTGAAAATCAGAGGAATTTAAACGTTGGAAAGAGTCAATTTAAATTCAAATTTCGAACGCTTGACCATCAGCAAAATTAAATCTACAGTTCATTAATAAATTGCTAATCAAATATAACCTTTATCCCTTTATCATACATTTCCCACACAGCTGTTTCACCCGCAAGCTTATTCTAGTCGATAAACAACAATAAAATGCAATTAGAAAAATTAAAGCATTGTAATTTCAGCTGTATGGGTTGAAGATAGAGTTTTCAGTTTCGTTTTCGACCGCAAATGAAGCGCTCTTTAGTTCGGACATTCGCGGCCGTTCACCCCTGACGTACGCAAGCCGTTAGATTAGAATTCAAATTCGGAACTAGAGCCTTGGATTTGATGTGAGGGCTCGCCTGGAGGGCGTTGAACTGTGACGTCACTTTAATTCGAATATTATTCAAATTAGATTGCAATTTTCGAGCTAGATGTAGCAGTCGTCGTGGCTCAGTTAAAAGTGACCTTGAATTAGTTGTGTAATTGTTGATTGTTGATGATCTGAGTTCGAATCTCGAAAAGTGTATTTTTCTAAGTTTTATGTTGAAATTGCGAAATTCGTTTGAATTTGCAAAAAATATTGAAATAACTAATATCACAGAGAATTATTTTCTTGTAAATTAGTAGTGGTCTGTTGGGACAGTAAATTAAAAAAAAACATCATTTTCTAAATAAAAAAAATTAAAAAATCGATTTATAAAATTCCCTTTCCCAAAGTATTTCTTATCTAACCTCTAGGGTGTCTAAATAAATACAATCATAATGACACCCTAATGTCATCCCTAGACACCCCAGAAAATTCCTCACCAAAGTTATTGCAATTTATTTCTAATACATTCAAGTACCTACATAATATTTTTCGTTTTCTCTAAAGTAGTAAAAAACAAAAGATAACAAACTTCTTAAAAGGCACAGATATCACAAAAATAAGGTCACAGCCTCGCAATCGAACCGTGAAAATCGAGGTGAACCCTAAATTCCAAATTCTTGTGACGTCATTTTTCGAACGGCGCCCCGGTCGTTGACCCGTGACGTCAGGAGACAGCTGACGGTGCAACGGTGCGCTTGCTATCTCGCTCCCACGTTACTGTATTAGTATTAGGGATGTGACTAATGATTGTGGGTTCTTTACATTTTTTCCGCAATAACCGAAATAGTTAATTTTTAAATAGTTGCAATGGAAAAAATCCTAAAAAAATAATATTCTAAAAAATGATTGTGCGTTATAAATTGTGTATGTCGGATTTTGAATAAAGGCTTTCCATTTCTTCCGTGGATGTTGTTAGGAAAAGTAATTAGGTATGATTAAGGCGACAGACTAGCATCCTGTCCTGTATTAACTTACATTCATCACGCCTCTATTCCCAAATGGGGTAGGCAGAGCACACAAAATATTACATAGACAAAACGACGACTAGGTCACACTTCGTGGCCACTTCTACCATAAATTTTTAGGTGTTAAGGTGGCAGGTATACCTAAAAATATGCTATAAATGGACGCGAAGCGTCAAATACTCGTAGTTTCGACTATGCAGCGTTCTGTATGCTCTGCCTACCCTTTTTAAGAAAACATTTTTCTGCTATGTATGTACTTAGTTTATTTTTAAAATGATATCAAATTTAGTAGACGCAAATAAAAAAAATACTGGCACTAAAAAATAAAAAATGGTCTTAAGAAAAGTTCGCGCTTGTCGCAATTTTTTGCTGACAGTAAAAATACTGTCAAAGCAAGACAATAGTATTGCACAAGGTGAATTGTTGACGCAGTCATTTCTAATTGTTGTGTCAAATTACTTACAGTCATCACCATTTTCTTTAAATGACAGACTTTAGGGCGACTGTCAAATAATTACACACATACATACAATCACGTCTGCATTCCCAAATGGGGTAGGCAGAGCACACGAATCGTGACATAGACAAAACCATGATTATGAACATCTCACGCTTCGCAGCCACTTCTAGCTTAATATTAGGTTTGAAAATAGATGGAAGAGGTAGTATAATAGTGACAGGTTGCTAGCCTAAAGCGTACCTAATAGTCCTTAGTCGCCTCTTAAGACATCCATGGAAGAAATGGAGAGGTGTTACTAAATACGATAAAAATTGCTAACTCGTGTACTTATAATATTAGGATACTTTAAAAATCTAGATCAGGTTAAATTACTTAAATATCTTGCGAAGTAAACTTAAGGATAGCAATTTAAAATGCATCCTTACACGTGTAGTCGATTAGGTTAAAGCGTTAACCTATTAACCAGGAGATAAGATTCTTAATTTAAATATGCATGTAAATCAAATATACATTTAAGTTAGCTTACAAAATATTATACGGAGTAGAAGAAAGTACAAACTCAATTACAGATAAAAATTATAATTGGGTAAGAATAACACCTATCCAATTCTTCCGTGGATGTCGAAAGCGGCTGTTAAGGATATAGGTTACGGTGAACTTATTGTAAGGTAAAAGTACCAATGCTCGACGCCTCAACGCCCAGTAGATGACACCCATCTGTCACCTGTCTTACTATGACATAAGGTTGCAAGTGCCAAGTATTGGGTCAGTGTCCAGCACAGGGACGTTTACCTTAGTTGTCCACTAGTCTACACTAATAATATAAAGAGGAAAACTTTTCTTGTTTGTTTGTTTGTTTGTTTGGTTGTAGTGAATAGGCTCAGAAACTACTGGACCGTTTTTAAAAATTCTTGCACCATTCGAAAGCCACATTATCCACGAGTAACATAGGCTAAATTTTATTTTGAAAAAAAAGAAGATTCCGTTAAATATTTGGGTTTAGATATCTACATCTACACTAATATTATGAAGAGGAAAACTTTGTTTGTTTGTAATGAATAGGCTCAAAAACCTACGACCCCAAAATCCGAAATTTACGCGAACGAAGTCGCGGGCGGAAAGCTAGTGACATAATAAATACAAACATTTCTAATAGCTACAGTGGCCGCCATATTGTCGAAAATGCCGTCACTCGAACCTTTCAAAGTAGACAATTGGTGTAGCAACACTAACTAATTGTCATTTGTATAATTACTGTAATGCAGGATGTATTTCCGGTGTTGCCACATCTTTGCGAGGTTCCGTTGGACCGCTAAGCAGCAGTGCTTGTTATGTTTTGGGCTAAAGTAAAATAAATGTCCCTCGTGTGGTGCCGGGTTAGAATAGCACCTCCCCCTTTCTCCCCGTGGGAGTCGTAAGAGTCGACTCTGGGAAAGGGTTAGGGTATCGTGGGCGATGGGCTAGCAATCTGTCACTGCAATACCACGTTTATTTCAACGTAAAAAAACTTGACCTATTTTTTTTTATTTCAAATGTTACGAATTTGACGTTTGCTATCAACTATACTGATGTAGCGGGCCTTTGGGCCTTTTCTTATATTAATAACTAGCTTTCCGCCTGCGACTTCGTTCGCGTAAACTTCGGATTTTGGGGTCGTAGGTTTCTGAGCCTATTCATTACAAACAAACAAAGTTTTCCTCTTCATAATATTAGTGTAGATGTAGATATCTAAACCCAAATATTTTACGGAATCCTCTTTTTTTTCAGCCTATGTTACTCGTGGATAATGTGGCTTTCGAATGGTGCAAGAATTTTTAAAAACGGTCCAGTAGTTACTGAGCCTATTCATTACAAGCAAACAAACAAACAAAGTTTTCCTCTTTATAATATTAGTGTAGATAATACTGATGAGAATAATAATAATTCGGTATTTAAAAATCACTAGCTAAGTATTCATTGCCAATATTTTTTTTAAAGAGGAGGCCTTAACCCAGGAATGGGACACTATTTTACTCGAAAATTACACCCTTAATCTATGCATTACAGTTCATTTTCGTATAATTCCAAGAGCAACTTTGTTGGGTGGATGGGGGTTCAATGACCGCGGTCCGACCTTGCTCGGGTCAATGAACTCCGTTTTCGGTCTCAACTTACTTCCATTACTTAATAAGGAGTTAGCATATGGTTTAAGCCCTGCGCAGACGACAGACTATCGACGGACTTTTTAGTCCGTGGAAAAAGAACCTACGGAATTGTATGCAGTAACGCACACGACGCGCAAAAAGTCAGACCCACGCAGACTTTTTTGCGCCGCCGAATCGATCGCACAAAATGTCTGTCGTCTACGCTGCGCCTTATGCAATGGCGGATTTAATTACTGAAATTCAAGAAAAAGAATTCCCTTAAGGGATAAAATTCAAAATACAAAACTTTATTAATGTAAATAGGCTCCTAAGAGCACTTTTACACGTGATTTTCGAGTCTACCAGCGCTTCGGAAAGACCGTCATTGCCAAGAAGAATGCGCCGCAAGAAACAGCAGGTTTTTTTTTCGAAATGTTTTTTTTCCCGTATGGTTGCGGGTTACAATAATATTTTTCCATTTCTTCCGTGGATGTCGTAAGCGACTAAGGAAATGTATATTTTAGGCATATTTTAACAGGTCACGAAACGTGAAATAGTAATGGTTTTGTCTATGTAGCGTTTCGTGTGCTCTGCCTACCCCATTTGGGAATACAGGCGTATTTATTAACACAAGAGAGTGTATAATTTTTTGTTTCTCTTTTTTTATAAAGAACTTAATCACATACATACATACGAGAACACATGAAGCGCTATATTTTCGTATACACTTGTTTTTTTTAAATATTTATGTGACAATCCCCACTAATAATATTTTTCTCCTTGTTACAGCACAAATAGAAATCATCCCCTGCAAAGTGTGCGGGGACAAGTCATCGGGGGTGCATTATGGAGTCATCACATGCGAGGGATGCAAGGGGTTCTTCAGGCGCTCCCAGAGCACAGGTCGGCTTCTTTTATTCACCCTGTATAAGGGTTTTTTAATCATCCCTTATATACTTCATGAAAATTTCACTTCAGATAAATTTCACTTCATATAAATTTCACTTCGTATAAATTCAACTGAAGTCTTTTGTCACATAACTAAGTATGGTGACTTTTTTATATTCCACGTAATGAAAGTAATCCAATACAAATAAGTAATAAAATTTATTGAATCGATAATCAACAAAAAATCGATTCGGATTTACATTGCTACAACCCTAATTGCTTTATGATATCTGTCACCATATACAAAGTAACTTAAAAAGATTATACACTCACAATACAACAAAATTTAGAAGACAGGTGAGATAGTTACTAGACAGACGAAGAGCCTTTTATTTAGCCTATAGTTAAAAGTTTTCGAAATATTAAGATTCTTCTAAAAATAGTTTTATAATTTTAATTTTGCAAATCTTCCCATTATTTGACGAGCTACTTCGGAACACCCATTTGACCCATTTTAATTGTTCAATCAAAATTAGAGTTGTGTTTGCATCAAGTCAAGACTCTAAATCAACCTTTATATGCGTATTTTAGACTATAAAACTTTCCAATGACTGATCTTGCAAAAATGTCATGACACTAAAAATTCCATATAAATTTTGTATTTTGTGTTACCCCGTACGAAGTGTATGGTAAATGGTAAAAATATAGAAAAACATCTTTGGGAAACCTATTTTTACCCAATGCAATGGAAATAGCTGTCGATTCTGCATTAATATAACATAAATTTGCAGAAAATGTTGTTACAAAATTTCGAGAAGTATTCAAAATGTTACTATTTGTTAACTTTTTTAGTGATCGAACCATTATTTTGGCACAAAGGTTTATCAACCTTATGCAGATTCATCTTTGTATGGGGTCATTGTAGTAATGACTGCTTTTATGGGTCATATAGAGTTTCAACCCTTTAGTAGGTCAAATCGAGTATAATTAGTATAAACTCTACAAACTTGAGGTCATAAAGAAAGCCACTGTGTAAATCAAAGTGAAGTATCACCTCATTATTTCTATGAGTCCCTTATTCGGGTTGTTGTGGGTAAACGTATGAATATAAATCCCTAATTCATGAGTAAGACAATTGTTTTTATGTTCGCTTTAGAGCTAGTGTTTTTCTTTAGGAGTTTTAGGACTATGTAATTCATTTGAGTAGTTTTAGAATGGAATGGAAACTTTTGTAAATATTTTCATAATTGACTCCAGTAACAAAACTGGTCGAAACTCCTTACCTTATTTAGTTTGCGTTTGCTATACAGTGTGTTACCGGCGTGCGGGCATTTATTTAAACTGACGATAATGTATCAAATTAGCAATCGTTTGCAAGTATTAGCATATCATAATTATTTAAAATAAAGCCACAAATGCAATTTTTCCATTTTCTGAGTCTTCGATGTATGCGTAACTTAATTTCACTTAACTCCCAGTTAACACTAAGATGACATTAGATTTGTCATTTTGTGACAGAAACTTTGCTGTACATTGCTTGCAATTAAACTTTTCTTAGAAAAGTAACGCAACGTGAAATTTTGTTTTTTAATGCAATTAAGTTAATGGTTAGATTAACAAACCGCATCTCTTAACACTGCTTCAAGAAATGCCCGTACGCCGGTAACACACTGTATTTAGAGGCCATAGTAAAAAGTTCAAAAATTTTAGAGTTCGAAAATTTTTTAGTTAAAACATTTTTTTAAAGTTGAAATTTTTTTTAGAGTTTTGTCTTTTTTTTGTCTTTTTAGTTCACATGGTAGAATTTAAACTAACACAGTTCTACTTTCCAGTGGTGAACTACCAGTGCCCGAGGAACAAAGCCTGCGTGGTGGACCGGGTCAACCGGAACCGATGCCAGTACTGTCGGCTGCAGAAATGCCTGAAGCTTGGGATGAGTCGTGATGGTACGTATTTTACACGTTTTATAGTTTCAACTGTACCGTGTGTGATGAACACTTGCAAGTTGATCCATTTCCCGATTACCGATTGAGCTGATTTTTTTAATACATACATTTAAATCCTTACAGTTTGTAGTTTGTTAGATTATTTTAACCAGTTATGCAAAAACACCTTTATTTAATCGATCAGGCTTTATAGGTAGGACGCGTTGTAAAAAAAGATGTAGAAATGAAAAATAAACAATATAAAATGGTTTTGGTTAAGAAGAACGTACTCGTATGAATTTGTGAGCTTGTTATATAAATAAAAAAAACCGTCTTTTGACAAGTCATGGTCTTTGCGAAAGTGTTACCACATAAAAAAACACTTCAAAAAGAGGTCTACGTAGTTTTTGCGTCCAACATATCGTCCAGCGTGTCCAGCGCGTCCAGCATCCAGCCACGTGTGGTATGAGGAAGCGAGCGCGGAGTCAACGCCCGCTTATCAGGCTGATAACGAAATGTTGTGTTTATACAGTTGCGAATTATGGCGGCGCAAGGCATAGGCGGTAGCGGGAGCGGGAGCGGGTGAAATCATTTTAGGGCTGCAGTCGGGCGTAGTCAGATGTATCTAAGCTTAAAAAATAAGTCGTGCTCGCTCTAAAACTGACGTAATAATGACGTGAAATCGAGAACATCGGAAATTTTTAAACACGTGTGATATTTTTTTGGAATTAGTGCTTTTTACTTTTTTTTACTGTCGCTCCAAATCTTATGCATAGAACCAAAACGTTTTTCAAGTTGCTCAGTTTGCAAATTCAGTGTCAATTGTCAAAGATACAAAAATGTTGAGTATGTGAAACCAACGAGCTTGTATAACGATAACTATGAATGTGAATGAAGCGAGAGAAGTACTTCAGAATAATAGCGCTCTGTTGCTTTTGCTTATCCTTCAATTAATGAAGCGTGATATTTATGTATGTATATTGAGCCATGAGGATGACAGAAAAAAACACGAAATTTTCGAATGAAATACGACAGTCAGACGTTTACTACACCATACCAAAATATTGACAGAAAATCGCTTGTGAATTGGACCTCTCGCTCACACCGCGTGCTTCGTCTCGCATATTACCCAAGCTTATCCTTACAATGCATTGCTTAATCAATTATGATGCGATTTTTACGGTTCAACAGGCTGCATATAGGTAAAGCTTTAGTTAAAACTTCCATATTATAAAACAGGTAGCAAGTTAGTTAGCAGTTCCGTGTGGTGTCCGGTTTAGAATAACACCTCTCCATTTCTTCCGTGGATGTCCTAAGAGGCGACTAAGGACAAAGGTTAAGGTATATTTTAGGCGATAGGCTAGCAGTCACTATTGTACCTGCCACTTCAAAACCTAAAAAATATTATGCTAGAAGTGGCTACAAAACGTGAAATAGTCATCGTTTTGTCTATGTAGCGTTTTGTGTGCTCTGCCTACCCCGTTTGGGAATACAGGCGTGATTGTATGTATGTATGTATGTAGCAAAAAAAAGTTCTTTCGTACAGCAAGTAGCCCTGGTGGTAAAGATTAAAGATCGGTTCTAAAAGTGTACGTCAAAGTGACAGTCCGCCATTTTGTTTTGTACAAATTAGTTACATGAAATGGCAGAAGCGATTTTTGGTACACTACTACGTGTACCTAAAAACTGTGATCTTTACAACTTTTTTTTTTTCTAAACAATTAGATCGTCTTTTGATAATTAAAAAAAATATAGAAAACAACTCTAAGAAAACGAAATCAAAAATCGTGAAAATCATGCAGCTACAAAATCACGTGACGTAATTTTATTTTCATTAATTGTAAACAAATTTAATTACTCATCGTAATAATAGGTTAGGTGTGTCCTTAAAATCGTATAATTTAGCATAATGTTTGTAAACAAGTGACGTTGACAGACTGACATACATTGAGACACGTAACAGACAACCGATGCTTAGTAGAGCGCGAAGTTACGGTATTGAATTTAGACGAAAAAAATGGAAGATATTTTCGGACTTATCGGTATTCTCACGATAGTGGGTTGGAATAGGACCTCTCCGTTTCTTCAGTGGGCGTCGTAAGTGGGGACCAAGGAAATTTAGGCATGCTTAAGACGATAGGCTTGCAATCTGTCACTATTATACCTCTACAGAAGTGGCTGTCAAACGTAAAATAGCCTTTGCTTCGTGCTTCTATTAATAGAAAAATTGACAGTGAAAAAAAGAAGTACTTAATTATCAAGTAATGTTATTGATTTCTGTTTTATCAGTTATAAATGTAAATATAACAACTCTGCATATTTATTTATCGACGACGAAACATTTGCGTGTTCAACAAAGTGTTGGTTTTGGATCCGTAGTTCTAACTTTTCATCATTCTGAATCTGAATACGAGTTTCTGCTAAACAGAAAAAGAAACGTTTTAGAGCATTTAAATATACATACATACGTCATAACCGTCCGCCTTATTCCCTGCGGGGTAGGCAGAGACAACAGAGCGCCATTCGCATCTATTCTGACATACTTCTCTCGCTAAATATGTACTAGTCTCATCGCTTAAAGTTTAAGTAGATCAGGTTAGGCAAGGCGTCTTTATGCAGTGCACCCATTATTTGTTTCCAAATTCAAAATTTCAATTATTTTGCATTCCAGTGCTAGTTATAAAAAAAAAGTACAGGCACCCGAGAAAAAGTAACACCTCGAGTGATAATTTTTAACTGAACCGTGCACGCAACATAAACATACTGGTCGCTTATAACTATGATAACAAAAAACTTACACGTTCGGCGTCGCAGGCGCATGGAGCATTACGCGCCGCTAGCTTGGCTTGCGCAACTATTAGTGAAGGGCATGTGTCGATAAAACATCGATGAATTAATTAGGTTAATGTATGCTTTAGGCGACTGGCTTCCTGTCATTATAATACCTCTTTTTTTTTAAGAGGAAATGAAGCGGTCATATTTTGTATGGAAACGTAGTCCCCTGATTCCTCGCTGGATATTACCCGTAGAAAAATGATTTTTTACATCAACAATCTAATGATATATTAGCATGTTCCTATGTTTTCCTTTTTTTCTTTATTGAATTATTAAAGGAGATATTAACCTTCAAAGTCACGGCGCGACAGCAATAGATTTAGCAAATACCTATTTTTCAATTTCCTCGACCGGCATATTTCCTCTTAAGCCTAAAATTGTACTACAAGTGGCACGTGAAATATTCGTTTGGTCTATAATGTTTGATGTGCGTTAAACCAAAATATATCCTAATCTAAGCGTGAAAGAGACGTAAAATTTCTTTTTTTTCGTTTAAATCAGGGATATAGATGTCATGTTTATGTATGTAGTCACACCAAATTTAAATAACACAATGTCATCTTATCACAGGCTAGAAAACTTTTGCTGAATACAGCTTTTACTTATCTTTAAAAGTTAAATTGTGATAAAGGTAGCTACAAAGCGTCTAATGGTCATGGTTTGTCTAACATTTCGTATACACTGTCTCTATTAATACACGCGTTGTTCCATTTAATTGTTCATCAGATCTGTAAACGTTTGACAGCTGTAAAAAATGTTTGCAAGAATTCCATCGTACAGGTAGAAGATAATAATTAGGTAAGTAATATAATTTAATAATTAATTTTAATAATTTTTAAGTGTTTAAATACATGTTCTGCTAAGTAGGTCGTGATGAGAAATGACTAATAATAATGAAAATGAATACAAATATTAATCAAAGACAAATTCAACAGTTAAATAGTCGCTTGGTTTAACCATGTCACTATAAATCTAGAAGTTTCTATTTTAACTTTTTAAATTCTCGTGTCACAATGCACACCGATTAATCTTTCACTATGTTTCTAATGAAAACATACAAATCATTCGGACGGTGAAATTAATACGCTTCTAACGTGAGAGTTTATTTATTTTGATAATGTGATAAATATGAGTGAAGAACGAAAGTTTAAAACATTGTGTCATTTGACTTGAGGTTCTGTATCGTTTATCCCTTCTTGTCAACGATTTGAAGATATGTAATGTTTAATCATGTTTTACTTTCTTTCATCCAACATCATCATCATCCATTCATCATCCATTTATTCCGTGGATGTCAGACGCGATTAAAGAAATAGGTTTGAGTATGTTTTAGGTGACAGGCTAGTCCTGTCACTATTGCACTTCTGTCATCTATGTTTAAACCGAACATTACGCTAAATGTAGCCAAATAGTAATAGTATGCTCTGCCTACACGATTAAAGTTTTACTTTCCAATTATTATAAAATTTCTCCCCATTTAATATGTCAAAACAACACTTTCTTAATTTCATCATTCTATTTACAAAATCAGAATGAGCGCGTAAAATTTAACTCGATACTATCGACATCGCCTTAGCACATCACTAGCCATTGTGCAATTCCATAGCCGAAGCGTAACGTACGAGTTGTTTATCGATGTTGGCAGCACTATCAACTGTTATCGCATTTATGTAATATTCGAACGACCACGTTACAGAGTGGGGTGGCTGGTGTTATGTCAGTAGTTAGTCGATATGTAATGTAACTTTCTCAAGATGTAGGTTGTATTGTATGACTCTTTATTGCACATAAAATAGTTACAGAAAAACAGGATACAGGATTACAGCTTCATGTACAAAGGCCAACTTATCCCCGAGGGGATCTCTACCAGTTAACCTTCAGGCGATTGACAGGATAAATGGAAATGAGTAGACATACTGTAGTGGTAAGATATATCGTCATGTATAGTCAACCTTATGTACTCTATATAATCGCATTTACTCTTAAATACAGGCAGTTCAATTCTAACATTTGTTTGATTCACATCTCTCTAAACACTCCCCGTACAATACAAAAAAAAAACATGAAGATAATAGAAGAAAATAGGTTTATCGATATTGTAATTTCACCAAACATTATTTTCGTGATTACAATCATGCCTGTGTTAGCAGTGTAAGCAGATGTCAGACAAAAGCATGGCTATTTCACGCTTCGCAGCCACTTCTAGCATAATTTTGGGTTTCAAAACAGAGGTATAATAGTGACAGGTTACCAGCCTGTCCTCTTAAGCATACCGTGTCCTTAGTCGTCTCTTACGACATCCACGGAAGAAATGAAGACGTGTTATTCTACCCCAGACCACACTGTCAATGATTGTAGAAGAGCAGAAAATTTGAGTCTGTCTTTTCAGAAAATAACCTAGACATGAATAAATTTACATTTTAATTTGAAACCAGAATGTGTAGACGCAAGCGCGGTTAAAAACAAATTGTATAGCTTTGTTGGATTTAACAAAAAAAGCATTGTCTCTGAATTTTCGTCATAAGTCATTGTTTTTCGAACTAGGTCGGTTAATGGCCCAAAACAACTATGTACAATGATGTCTCTGTTTACTAAGTAATTGTACGAGGGCTCAGGTTCGATATACCCAAGACAAAGCACAAGGAAGTATTATTCATAAATAATGTTTAAAACTATACATAGTCTAGGTAACTTGTAGACAGTCAGTGTTAACTTGCATATTTAAAATATTAGGTTCACTAGATATCGCATAAGAAGACAAGATCTCTCATTTATTCGATAGTTTATTTAAGAAAGGGTGTTAGGATGAACAATTTTATAAATTCATTCGCTAGATATCGATGAGTGTGTGAACAACACTATTTTTTACCAAACTTTTTTTTCGCAAATAAATTGGGATAAAAACAGTGCAGAAATACTTTATAAATATGATATGTATCAACATTTATTTTCTCTAGTCACTTCTACAACAATTTTAGGCTCCAAAGTAACAATAGTGACAGGTTATTAGCCTAGAAAACACTAAACCTAATTAATTATTAATCGCCTCTTACAAAACTCGGAAGAAATGGACATGTAATTCTAACCCCGACACCACGTGGGTTACAGTACTAAGATTTAATTTAATTAAGCTAAGTTAATTATGAGACAACATGATAACTAAGTTATTGTAATGAAAAAAGCCGTAGTCGTTTTAGACGTGTCTTTTTTTTTCAATGTTTTCGCAAAGACCATGATTGTTAAGATAAAATTTACATAACAAGACAGCAAACTTGCAACTACGCAAGAAATTCGTGAATGACTCAAAACAAAGTGCCTTAATTTTGGCACCATATCCTAACCTAGCAAACGCCTAGGTTAGTAACCTTCATTACCCACTCAAAAACCAAGATGGAGTCGTGTAAAGTATAAAATACCGTACGTGTCGTCACACAAACGTCACGAGTTCATCGGTATACTAGGCAATATGCCAATGGCCGCACGCACACACACTCACGCACCAATCAGGGCCCGCACACAGGTGCAAAACGCACACAGACGCGTAGCGGTTGAGTAACGCGCTTTACCGTTGTTTTGCAAGCTCGATAGATGGCGCTATTATCAATTATTGCGTGACGTCAAAATTAGGAAAATTCTAAATTATCTAATTAGAATCTTAATGAATAAAGCCCTAAATAAATAAAGAATTAAAAAACATCTAACTAGAACGCTGACGATGACCTTGAAAATGTTTTTTTTCCAGCCGTGAAATTCGGCCGTATGTCGAAGAAACAACGTGAGAAGGTAGAGGATGAAGTCCGGTACCATAGGGCTCAAATGCGGGCCCAGACAGACGCCGCTCCCGACTCAGTTTACGACACTCAGCAACAAACTCCAAGCTCAAGCGATCAATTCCATGGACATTATAACAGGTTAGTGTCATCTAGCGGTGGGTAGCGGAACTAACAGTTATAGCGCCATCTGATGGTTGGTTGAGGTACTGTTGCACTGTTAACTGTTTTAGTGTAATATTAATCAAAGTGTTAATTATAATGATTGGTCTTAGCTTCAATAATTTTAATATTCTTGTTAAAGATGGTTCATGATGTATTTTCTACGAATTTACATTATTTATTTTTTCGTACCGCAACGATTGCGATTATCAAGTCAATGGTATGCTTATTGACGCCATCTATGGATGAGTAGTGAGCGATTTGAAAATGTTTCATCTCATTGTTAATGAAATCATTGTTACCAACACGCAAACTCATGAGACATATGAAACAAGGCCAACAAAAAAAAAGAATTCACGACATCAATGTCATTGTGTCTTCAAAGAAATCGCTAACTCAAATACCAAGGGACAGACATCAATCTTCTCTTACTTTTACTGTAAAATCCGCTACATTGTCGTTTCAAAACGTACTCACTGAACTACACTTTAATTTCTAAGAATTAAGGTGCAAAATGCACTACAACTAGCGCCAGTGTAGCCGGCGAGACGGTGTCATTATTCTAACGGTCCCGCCATAAAGAGAGCCGCTGACGTTTCAACGGTAAATGGAAATAGCGTCATCTGTTGTCGAGTAGCGGTACTAAGCGTTTCTTGTTATCGATAACAGGTGGCGCCGCTTTCAATGGAAATGCTGAGAATTTATTTTAATCACTGTGAACACCGGTGGTCCGTATTATCATAATTTTCTAGTGAAGTTGCAATTAAACTTTTTCTTCGAGTTTTTCATTGGATGTACATATTTGGGAGAGTGAATAGATTATATTATTTCCTTCTCTCTTTAACTTTAGATTTTTTAGGTACTTGAGGACCCTTTTACGTAGTGGAACCAACAATCCTGTTCCAGTGTGGTGTCGGGATAGAATAACTCATATCCATTTCTTCCGTGGATGTCGTAAGACGCGACCAGGTTTAGGTATGTTTTAGGCGGCAGGCTAGCAACCTGTCACTATTATACCTTTTCCATCTGTTTTTAGGCCTAAAATTATGCTAGAAGTGGCTGCGAAACGTGAAATATTCCTGGTTTTGTCTGTCAACCCCATTTGGGATCATAAGCGTTCTTTAAATTGCCTTTAAATTCGACAAGGAAGTGTATCCATACTAATATTATAAATGGGAAAGTGTTTTTGTTTTTTTCTTTGTACGTCTTTCACGGCTAAACGGGGCGACGGATTGACGTGATTTTTTGGGTGGAGATAGTTAAAAGGATGGAGAGTGACATAGGCTACTTTTTCTCTTCATAACCCCCCACTTCCCTAAAATACTTCTTAACGCGAGCGAAGCCGCGGGCAAAAGCTTTTCAATAAACTAACAAAAAACCTTTTTTTTCAGCTACCCCGGCTACGCCTCGCCCATATCGTCGTACGGTTACAACAACACAACACCATCTCTTACGTCGAACATGATACAGCCACAGGCGCAGACGCAGCCCCCGTACGACGTTCCCGCGGACTATGTGGACTCAACCACGGCGTACGAACCGAAGCAAGGCGGGTTCTTGGACACCGACTTCATAAGCCACGGTAAGTGTTAATGAAAAACAGCATCAAGCTAGTAAAGTGACATTTTTATGACAGTGTTTGGCTGCGTGTAACAGTATTGCAAGTTTAAAAATATTCCCCAAAATCACCCGAGCATTGGATTTGGCAACACTGAGAAACGTCAAATCTCGAACGTTACGCGTTAGGTTCCCAGTGTTGCTATATTATTCTGCTCAAAATCAGCGCAGTTAGATGCTACTGATATAAAAATAAAAAAAGCACTTAAATGTGAAAATTTTCTCAGACTTTTATTTACATACTCAACTTAAGTGTCGCAGATCGAGATTGCTTGTGATTTCGAGGAAGGGAAACTAAATTCGAAATATTTTTATTTTATTTTTTAATTTGGAATTGATAAAGACGTAGTCAGCCACACATTGTCGTGACAATGTTACTTTAAGCAATGGGAAAAATTTACAAATTCCCAAATAATGAACTCAACAAAAAAACATGGAAGACAATTTATTCACGTCAAATTACAAGTATTAGTACGTATTAGGAAACAGGAGCCGACAGCACTAACATCTAAAATTGTATGTAGACGAAAAAGGGACGACGGTCGTCCGACCATCCGGATCCACGTCAACATCCACAGCAACGACATCCACGACGTCCATGCGACAGTCGGCCATAAACGAGATCCCCAGACGGCTGCAGGATTTCGACAGATACGAGCCGGACCGGATCCAGTCACCAGCATCCATATCCAGCGGGGTTATAAACATAAAGCAAGAGATCAAACCAGAAACGTCCATGGGAGTGGATAATCTGGTCGCGAGTTACGTGGATTCTACAACATTCCTGCACAGCCCTTCGAACCTCCAGCACAGTCCGATGGACATCCAGAACTCTGTACTTGTCAGCGGACAGAGTTCGGTATCTCTGACGAGCGAGGATCTGAGCCCGGATGATCTAACATCCAGCAGCGGACATGGACGTTTGATGGATCCGTTGAATCTGAACATGAGTGGGATGGGTATGGTGAACCCTAACGCTGTGAGCAATAGACGACACCCCGGGTCAAGTCACAGTGGTTCCAGCAGCGAAGACATACCTTGTGAGTGGCTGAGACACGCTATTTTTTTGCGTTTTTAATGAAACGTCGTAGTGGTTTTTGTTTTTTTATTTCCGAATGCACAAAGACTGACAACGCGCTGCGAGATTCGATATCATCTTCATTGCGCAGAATTTCTCGATGTTTGGCAAAAGGGCGGGTCGTCGCTTCATATTGTCTGCAAAAAAAGTTCGCTTTTGAATGATTCCGTTAATGTTGCCAGTATTTCAGAATTCATTGGCTTAGGGCGTTTTTCAGTCTCACGCATCACGCGGGATTGTATAGTAAGTTGTATGTAAGCGACACATTCTTCTGACATTGATCATTTTTAACCCGTCATATCCGTAGAAAACTGAAACTCAAACCTGCGTATTATCCAAAGTTTACGCATAAAAATACAAAGTTTACCAATTGCGTGAGCAAATCCGCGTGAGACTAAAACGGCCTTAGTATAATTGACAACAATATTGTGGAACCAGTAACACTGACAAATACGACCGCTTTATTACTAGCTTTCCGATTTTTGCCACATAAAAGTGTAGATTGATCAGTGGTAATTTCATATGAAAAACCACCCCGTGTAGTATAAGGTTTAGAATTTTATGCGTCTCTATTCCTGTATTTCTTTACGCCTTTCGTCATACTAAAATTGTCTATTCAATGTTTTGTGAACACAGTCTACCCCATTAAAGAAAACAGGCATTTAGTTACGCTAATCAAATTTATAAAATTAAATTACAACAAAGATGTCTGATAAAAACATACCCTACCAAACTTCCTGCAGTTGCACCTATCGCACGATAATTTCCTCGTAATCTTATTGTTAGTTCTGGTCTTTTTGTTGATCATCTTCGGCTTCTTCTTTGGTATCACAATGATCTCGTCGATTTCTGTTTCAGTGTCACAATAGTCATCACTGTCGAAGTACATGTTAGCTTTGTGTCTTCCACAGTTGTCACATTCTAAATCCATGTCTCTGGAATCGCGTCCCACGTTTTTGTCTCTACAATTTATTAATGTGCAGCACTCCTCTTCGGATTCTTCGCTGGACTCTGAATCGTCGTTGCCGTCGAACCTGGGTCTATTTTTTTTGTACCTCTTCTCGGGTATCAGCGTGCCTTTCGAAGGACCTATCGCGTCACACTCATCTGGTACTTGTACTGGCACTTGCACTTCGTTGCAATCTCTTGGTGGCTCCCCTGGTTTCACAGGAGGGGAACTTATAGGTCCTCCTGGCCCTGGACCCAAAGCATTCCTCCTTTTTTCATTGCTTCCTTTGTTAATTTTGTCGTCATCGCTTACTTCATGAGTTTCATTTTTGGAGAAGTACATAGGGTAGGGAAGGATGGGTACGGCGAAACAGAATGGTAGAACACATGCTGAAAACAGACAAGGCTTGGATATTCCTTAAACTACAAAAACTCTTTGCGGTCTGTGTTTTAGAATAACATCGCTATTTCTTCCATGAATGTCGTAATGCGACTTAGGAAATAGGTTTAGATATTCAGGAGTCAGGCTAGCAACCTGTCACTATTCCTCACTTATGTACATTACACTGTCATGAGGTATGTATGTATTTTGTTAGTTGGATAGCTCAGTGGTTAGAGAACTTCGTATTTAAGCTTGATATCCCTGATTCTAAACCTATGGGGTCTAATGTTTGTCTGTTTGAATACGTATCTATGTTTTCCGTTGTCTTTTAACTATAGCACAGCCAGACTTCCCTGATTTGGTATAAATTGTTTCATAGATGTTTCGTATAGTGACCTACAGATTCTAACAGAGATTTCGAGAATAACTTACGCCAAAAAGCAATCAGACAGGTACTGAGTATTAGTACAGAGAGAGGCTCGCAAGCCATCATATTCCGGGTACAGAAATGTTGATATCATCCAGAATTTTAAACCTAACACAGTTTATTTTATTCGGCCACATTTTGACATGCCTTGGCGACATGTCAAAGTGACAGCGCCGCGAGTTGTTCTTTTTTGACGGAGATTGGTAGAGGTTGTGTTGTATGAAGGCAGAACGGGGAATATTTTGACATGTACAGTTTACCATGGAAAAAGCGGCGCGAACTTACAACCTCTAATTAAAACGTTGCCAATTTAGACGCCGGAGTCTGTATTTTGTTAAGATGTATTAAAAAGTACGAGGGAAAACTTGATCGAATCTTATTAGTATCTTCTGTTTATTTTGTTATAGTTATTCTAGTGTTATAAAGTGTTTCTTTTGCAGTAGTTTTATTTTGCACTGTATCAAGTTTAATAGCGATAATATGTTTGTATCTTATTTATTATTTTGCATTTAGATGTCACGTGGACTCAGTTTATCGTTACAAGGGTAATATTGCAAAAAAAAGTGTTCGTTTTTTTGGCAAAAAAAAGGAACTAAAGTGAAGTTGTTCATTACAGTTTTAGATAAATTAACTACCTACTGTCAACAAAAAGTACAGTCTGAAAGATCTTAGAATTTTTACGTTGCCGATTTGCCAAAAAACAACACACTTTTTTCTGTTAACCCTGACGCTGTAATCATTGTAACTTTGTAGTAGGCTTAGCACAGCGCGAGATAACACGCGCGAAATAACCTACCTGTCACTTACTGACGGCTCTAGTTATAGTAGAGACTTTTAGCTATTTAAAAAAAGGTAAACAAACGGAAGCTGTCAAAAGTCAACCCGACAAAAATAACGTAAGGTATGTGTTGCTACATTAAATACGACACTTTCTATTTTAGTCGCATTACATGGTTTGATCCATCGGAATGCAATGCTGAAATAGAAAGTGTCCTATTTAATGTAGCAACACATACCTTACATGATTTTTGACTTTGTCGGGTTGACTTTTGACAGCTCCCGTTTGTTTATCTTTTTTTAATTACCTAAAAGTCTCTACTATAGACAGTGCGGGCTTTCAAATCTGCGTTTGAAGAAGATACTTGTCTGGTAATGTCTGCGCTCCTTCAGGTTTAACCTCCTGGGTACTGCTGTCACCCTAGTAACGTCACTGGTGACTGATCGTCTAGTGTATTCAAAACGATGATAAATTCGATTTCGTTTGCGAAGTAACGCGGAATAGGGTCTTTGACCACTGTAAAAATAAACTATAATTTGTAGCCATCCTAACAGATTATAGGAAAATTAAACATATTTCACTTTCTTTTGTTCAAAATATTATGCATTTTTAGAGTATTTTGTACTATTAATTTCTAATATTCGTTAATAATGTATCTGTGACTGAAACACTTGCGATTGATTGATGACGTCACATACCATGAAAGGTATCTGTGGTCAAAGTGGACATTGATAATTTGACATGACAATTTTGACAGCTTCTTTGTGTGATGCCTATGTTTACTTGCATTTGACGTCAAACACCGTTTTTGGCGTAAGTTTGAGAATTTGAACTTTAATATTTATTTTCTTTGTTAATACAGACAAGAATCCGGAAATACTAATATATCGTGTTTATTACATAATGAAGAATTTATTAAAAATATATTTCAAAAATGTTCAAAAACCCTATTGTATGGAGACGTGTCGACCACGGCAGTTATGCAAACGTTCCGCTGGTGGCGCTGTCTCAGTTCCCATACTTTGAAACTAGCAAACGAAATCATCAATGGGTTTGTCAACGAAATGTGTTTTGGACACACTAGACGTACAGGTTTCTCTCGCGTCTCTCGCTCTGCTAAGCATGTTGAACCTGTTCCAACTTGTCCTGTCTAATCTGGACTTGTCTCTTGCAGCGGAGGGAGACATCAGCAAAGTCCTGGTGAAGAGTCTAGCGGAGGCCCACGCCAACACCATTCCTAAGCTGGAGTACATCCATGAGATGCTGCGGAAGCCGGTCGATGTCGCCAAGTAAGTCTGAAATTGATATGAAATGATTTTAAACGTGGTAGAAAAATGTTTGTGCAGGAGTGATTTGGGCCGTGATAAGTCTAGCCAGATATATGGATTGGCATGAATTTTCTTTTATTCTTTTTTAACTGTTATTTTTACTTAAGATATTTGTTTTTTAATTACAACATTTCAAGTCATTGTTATGGCAAATCTGTGGATTATTTAGACGCCATTAAATGTGACAGAATTTTTGAGTTAGTTTTCGTCAAATAGAAAATATAACTTACTCAAAGTATTTATTTTGATGAAAAATTCTAAGCCTAAAATAAACCTGCTTTCTTTACAAGCGATTTACTGCAAATTTTACTTTTAGAAATGTCCAATAACCAATAAATAAATTGACCAATAGCTAAAATTAAAAAAAATAGGAATAAAATAAAATAGTTCCAATTTTGCTAACGATTTTTGGACAGGCCCGTATATTATGTTAATTATTATTATCGTCCACACGATCACCCCTAAATATCTGACAATTACCTTCCACCCATCGATAATTACTTCCTAATTAACACGTTAACACTTTCTTTGCAGACAACTGTACTACAGTTCGATGACGTATGAAGCGATGTGGCTGGACTGTGCTGACAAATTAACAACAATGATCCAAAGTATCATCGAATTCGCCAAGCTGATGCCTGGCTTCATGAAGTTGACGCAAGACGACCAGATCCTGCTGCTGAAGTCTGGTAATTAACCATTAATTCACTGGTAATATTCAGGAGTGAAAGGAATAATGGAGCCAAACTTTAGAATAAGACGTTTTATTGAATGTAGTATTTCTAAATATGTCCGCAAAAATTACCTTAAGATTTACTTTACAAGGCGGTGCTTATTCCCAAGCGGACTTGACTAGTAGTGTTTTAGAACTCCACACACATATTAAATTCTTTCTCAAAGCAGATTTCACGGCGTTTTTCTTCATCGCGTAGAACAAAATGTCGTTTCAGTGGGAAATTTCGATTAAAAACGAAAATCACTGGTCGGTTAAGAATGAAAATCAAACATTGCTATGTCATTTTTACAGGTTCGTTCGAGCTGGCCATAGTGCGTCTGTCAAGACTGATTGACGTAAACAGAGATACTGTGTTGTATGGAGATGTCGTCTTGCCTATTAGAGACTGTGTACATGCGCGGTAAGTATGAATAATTTTACCATCGTCATCATCATCAGCATCATCAGCATCAGCAGCATTATCATCATCATCAGCATTATCCGCATCAGCAGCATTATCATCATCATCAGCATTATCAGCATCAGCATCATCATCATCGCAGCCGGAAGATACTTCACAGGAGAGAGACCTCCCCCACCGATTTCCGATAGAGTAGGCGAGAGACTAGCAACCTGTCACTATCATACCTATTTAGTTAACTTAAATTCTCAAATATGCTAAGACGCAAGAGAGTCATAGTTTTAACTATGTAACGATTCGTATTAAAACCATGCAAGTTCAGAAGGAGAGGAGAGGTGTGTGTTTATTCTGTGGAAGTCATAAGAGGCGATTAAGGATTGTGGGATGTTTTAGGCGACAGACTAGCAACCTGTCACTCTAACCTTAAAACCGAAAAAATATGCTAGAAATCGCGTTTCGCGCGCTCTGCATATCTCATTAGGGAATACTAGCGTCATACATTTACGTAGGTTTTAGTTTTTAGTTCAAATTTTTATGAAGTTTTGTTTCTTTGACAGCGACCCGCGTGACATGGCCCTTATAGTGGGCATATTCGATGCTGCGAAGACAATCGCGCGGCTGAAGCTAACCGAGACTGAACTGGCTCTATACCAGAGCCTTGTGCTATTGTGGCCAGGTAATTAAACAATGATAAATATCTTTTGATTCTACAGAGAGATGAAGTACTCAGTAAGTAGGTAGGATTATCAGTTAAAGTGATAATTTTTAGTATGTGCGGTCTACGAGTACTCATCTACATCTATATAAGACATTGGTTGAAGTATGTTTTAAGTGATAGGCCTGTTATACCTCTTTTAATTAACTTTAAACCTATGTTGCACCAAGTGGCTACAAAAGATGAAATCTGTTCGACCTTTAATCGGTCGACAGATACCGGTCGACTAACCATTCGATCGATTGCCAATCGATGGCACCTGTCGACGCTGATCGATTAACCCCAGCAATATTCCATTCTACTATTTCATTCTACCATCAATCCATGGCGTTGATCGTCGATTGATCGATGGATCTGGTAGAAACTATCCATCGACGTCGACTATTCCATTCTACCGTCGATCGATGCGATTGATCGATCGGTCTGGTAATACCCTCTGCGATTTAAAATTTAATATGTTTATTTAAATTTCCAGAACGCCACGGTGTCCGTGGCAACCACGAAATCCAGTGTCTCTTCAACATGTCGATGACTGCCATGAGGCACGAGATTGAGACAAACCACGCCCCCATCAAGGGTGACGTCACTGTACTCGACACGTTGCTTGCGAAACTACCCACATTCAGGTAAGTTTTTTTCTTTTCTTGTCGATTACATTTTTTTTTCATTAAATTTAGGTAAAAATTTTTGGCAAGTCATAGGTGTAACTGATCACTGTTTTTTTCGAAAAAAAAGAATAGAGGGTGAAGGTTTGGTGTCGTTTATTTTTTATTAGTCTCATACGAGGTGAATTTAAGATAGCTATTCAGTAGTTGCTTAGTTGGTAACAGTTGGCTAACTGTTATATTATTTCTAAAGTTATTCTTGTATTATATTAAGTAAGTAAGTAAAGTCGCAATCATTGAGTCATATTGACCGTGACGACGGTTGGCGGACAGTCTCAAGACAAAGATGTAAAGATGACGTTCGTTGACTGCTTCGTTTAGAACAAGTGCGGCGACCGCATTATTTTTATAAATACTTGTATTAAAAAAAATTCTAAGTTTCTTGCGGCGCATTCTTTTTGGCAAAGGTCTTTCCGAAGCGCTGGTAGACTCGAAAATTACATGTAAAAGTGCTCTTAGGAGCCTATTTCATAAACAAAGTTTTGAGTCTAAAAGTTTAATTTCAGCTAACGACTCAATCTGATTCATGCTGTACAATACAAAACAAAACACAAAATATGGAAAAATAACGAACAAGAAGGTGAAGTACGAAGAAAGACCCCTTTAAGGAGCTCTTATATCCAATCTATTATAGATAATATATAAATATATATTTGCTTTTTTTAAATATATTGTTGCGTTTATTTACAGAGAGCTGTCCCTCATGCATCTGGAGGCGCTGTGCCGCTTCAAGGCAGCCCACCCCCTCCACATATTCCCGGCGCTATATAAAGAGCTCTTCTCCCTTGACAGTGTGCTTGACTACCACGTATAAAAAAAACAGAGGACATTTTTTTTTCAAAGAAACCGTGACGTAGCCCGCAATGGTCTCATTGCCTATCAAGAATTCAAGCGTCAGCTTCTCTTGTCTTCTCTGACGATACCTACACGTTATTTGTTAACCTATTTATAATTGTATGTATGTACTTTGAGACTGTTATAATGATATTTACGTATAGGTACGTACGTACAATATTAATATTTAAATGTTTATTTAATTTGCAAATTTAATCTAGGAACGTGCAGGTGTCTTCAGTTTGGATTGTACCGGACTTGTATTTGTTTTGTTATGTTTCTGTAACACAGCAAACGATGTAGATACGAACTCTGGTTTCGGCCCTGTATAAAAGTACATAATAACACATTCCATTATATGTTTTATTGTGTATTTTGTATGAAGGCGTATCGTAATATAATTATCGTAAAGTGTATCTAACTTGGATGAAGAAATAATAATTATTATTATAAAATATAATAATAGAAATAGAGTTTTTATTAAGAAATAAATAAAGGAGTTATAACAGTGTAGCGAGAGTAGATCACACAATCTTTTTTTAATGGAATCCTTATTGAGTAGGAATTTTTTAATTATTTTAACAGTTTTTTAAAGAGAATTGTAACTTGTTATTTATTTCAAATGATTATTATTATTGATGTTTTGTCTTCGATGTAGATGTCAGTTATTTTGTAAAATAGGAATACACGATACTGCCCATTTTTTATAAGTTTTACGTTCGCTTATTGAGGAGTTATTTGTACCTAAAGTACCTAATTAGGAGTGGCCCAAAATACAATCAAGTACTGACTGATATGTATAAAAGGATATGGTAAAAAGACTTTTAAAAAACTCGATGAAAGTCATATCTGAACTTCAGAAACGAGTCATCACGCACTATTGATATTTAATTTGTTTATATCTTTGGCCACTTCTCGGAAGTATGGTATATTAAGGCGTTATAATAATTCAAAAATAATAACGTAATTTAAATAATAATAAGTTTGAATTATAATGTATTATTACGCGGTGCGCTGAACAAAATTACAGTCGAACATTTATTAATAATAAAAACGACAATTTGTACGGACAAAATTCATTTTTTATATTAGCAGGCAATTTATTTTTTGTAGAATAAATTTGATCTCATTTTTGCACTTTTCTGCGCTTTGGTGCCATGTCTGAATTTGATTGACTGCATAATAATGATAAAAACAAAACAAAACAATATAATTGTATGCATAATAATAAGTACAATCTCTCATCAAGTACACTTTGTTTAACAATACGTAAATTTTATATTTTTTTATTTGAAACTGTATCAACTGTTGTGTTTACCGCTGTACGTATTTTTTATGGAATTGCCTGCTAAATCAATTAGATTTACTAAAATAATCATCAACTTTTCTAACACTTACGCTAAGTTTTGTCGAATAGCCTTACTATAGACTGGTTTATATTAATGTTAAAAAAGTATAAATCTTAACTCGTATTTTGTAAATAGCTATTAATCGTATATTATGTATTTTATATTAAATAATATAAGGTTCAGTGGGTTACTTTTAATTTTACATTCTATTACAAAAACAATTGTTCCACAAGGACAGGAGTTATCTTGCAAAATCATGTGAAATGTATTGTTTTTCCTTTCTATATATTATATATTTTTTGTTAAATAAAGCAATCTGTTATTGTCTATAATTTTATTTTGTTTTATTTTCATTTGCGTTCCCGTTCAGTTTTGTTTTCAACAATTATCACATTATTCTGCGATTAAGATTAAATAAGATTAATCATAAATAAATAGTGAGATCATATAATAATAAAATATACGGGTGGTTCAAAGTTTTATTTTATAAAACATATATAATTAGTGAATATATATTTTTTATTTTGAGTATAATGGTACATCAAACAATAAATAATATCACTGTTATGGCTTTCCATCAATAAGATAAATATTTCCATGTTTAACCGGTATAATGGCAGTTATGTCACTTCACATTGTTTAATTTAGGCAAAATAATACTAGGCGCACATAGGTGAGTTGGTGTCTTGTTTTAGCTTGCGAGTTAGAAATTTAATTTTAAAGTCGATTATAGATAAAAATAAACGTTTTTAGAACACTAAGACTGAAAATTCGGCTGGACCTTAAGCGCAATCGCCTAATCACGAAATCAGTGCTCCCAACAACACAACAACCGAAGGGCGTTTGATAATAAACAAATAAAATATACAAAAAAAAAGTAATTAATTTTTTTATGTAACTTTACTCCGTTTTTACTCGATTCCCCTTTCGTCTAAACTGTGAGCTATTAGATCTTATAAATCTTTTAACTTACAACTATTTTGTCTAAAAAGCATTGACATGTGTCAAGAGATGTTCAACTGGAAATTTTTGCAGTAATTTTGCAAAGCTGCAAATCTACTTGTTTTCACTATTTCAACTTTTAATGTGATGAAAAAAAGCAATCATATTCAATATTAATTCATAATTAATGGGCTCTATTGGGTGACCGGTAATAATTACTTGGTCAGCGGTAATAATTAAACTATAATTAATTTATACAGATTTAAAATAGCGTTTGGACGAAAAAGGAACGGTATGAATACAAAAATGACGAGAATAAGAAACAACTACTTTAGGCCAATGTTTCCGCGTTATTTTCTAAAATCCGAATTAAATTTTACAGAGACGTCCCGTTAACTACGTGTCCATTCTTGACGGTTTCTTTTGATGATAGTCGCGATTGGTGCAACGTGGAGAGTAAAGAGAAACGCATGTCGTCTCTCTTTCGCACATATAGGAGGGATGCTAGTGCGATAGTGATAGCTATAGGGTAAACGTTTTAATTGCTGGTAGATTTTAGTAGGTATTTCTAAAACTTTTGTACTATGTTTTGCAAAATTTTCACTAAAACTATATTATAGATTTGGACACAAAATGGATAGCGTTAGAGTATTGGCAAAATGCAAGAATGACAACGGATATCCGATATATGATTGAGCGTGTGTTTGTAAATTTTTATTTTTATTTTGGTGTCGTTTAATTACTTTTAAAAAGATTTTCTATTTTATACTTAAAGATGCCTCAGAAGGGTATCGTCGTCATAATAAAAAAACTTTTGTACCTTGTTTTCTATAAGATCATTTATATTATCAAATATTGATTTGTTAACGGAGTATTAAGTATTTTTACACATTACCTGATCATATTAAAAGAGAAACAAATATAAAACTTATATGTATGTAAAAAAATCAGAATTTATAAAAAAAAACATATTTTGCATGTTCTGATTGATCGAAAACTGGCTAACGTTTTTCCTTGCGATTTATTTGTCAATCTATCAAGTGACAGTTTTCGATCAATTCTGACTGAAGCTTTGTTGATTTATAACTCAATACAAAACAATTGTACCTTAAAGTAGATGAAAATGGAGTTTGAGAACCAATAGTAAATAAATGTTAAATTGTTTTTATTATTCTCGAATCACTTGCAAGAAAGAGTTTTATTTTAGAATCCTCTCCCCATAGCTGTACCTACTTTATAAATTAAAAAGTGATATAATTATATTAATAAAATTAAACTTACGCTTCAAGCAGACTTTGCTCATGATATTTCAACAGGCACCTTTAGATTTTAGTAGATTAAAATACCTAATGTCAGCTGCCTAATACTCTTGTTAGCAGTTAAGACATAAAAAAAAATATAAAATTTGGTCTGTTCCCACTGGCAGTAAATAATCTTAAAGCTTTTTTTAGGAAAAGTGAAACGATATTTGTGTTAAAAAACTTTAATAAATAAAAAAAATCGTTAACATTACAAGTGCTCTTACAACTTCAATAGTTCCAGAAAAGTATGAACATTATAGAAATACACTCACGGACAACGACAACTTAACAGTCCGTTGGTTGTACTAAAAAAAAACAAAAGCGTAAGCTGACTGCTGCAAAGTATGAAACTTTTAGAAATGAAGCACATGTGAATATATAATACGAATAAGTAAAATGACTGTCATAAACTATGATTGAAGAAGATTAATAGCAAGTTTGGATCCAATGGACATACTTCAGCATCCAAAACAGACAGACAGAATCCCATATTTTTAAGAAGTTGCTCTATAAAATATTACGTAGTGCGTAGTCCTCCGAAGGTTTTTATATACAGTTTAAATTGTTATCTACCGCACCTTCCTTTGTTTTTCTTTCTTTGTCTTTTCTTTGCCCCAGATCAAGTAGGATATAGCCCACTGGAGGTAGTAGAACATGAGTATGAGAACCGTCACTATTACCATTACAACGGGGAAATATATGGTTCCATATATCTTGTCGAATATAGGGTATAACCATTTACCATTTTCTACGTATGTGTAGATCAGTCTGAAAAAAAAGCGAAGCCTGTGTTAGTATGTAACATCAAATAAAAGTAAAAATAATCATAAAAATCAAAAGACCTACATTTTCGAATGGAGAGGCCAGAGCATACGGAACGTTATACAGACAAAACCATGACTATTTTATTTTTTGTAGTCACTTTTAGCATAATTTTAGGGTGGAAAATAGATGAAAGCGGCTGTAATAGTGACCAGATGCTAGCCTGCCTAATTTTATTTCTTCTTTAGCTTCTTACAGCAACCACGGTAGAAATGGAGTGGAGTAATTCTAAACCTAATAGCACGTAGGAAATATATAAGTGTTATTGGTGTATTGAACCAATTTTATGATTTGATCGGTTTGAACCTTTTACAATGTGTAAATTTATGATTATTAATAGAAAGTTCATTAAAATTAATTAGAAGTTAATATAGTATTAATAAACTAAGCATTGAATTAACTTTAAAAAATACAACTAAAATTAAAGAGCACAGTTTATAGGTATAAGTATTTAACTGAAACACTAAAATCTACACTAAATATTATAAAGGAGAAGAGTTTGTTTGTTTGTTTGTTTGAACGCGTTACTCTCAGGAACTACTGGGTCGAACTGTTTTTTTTTTGTGTTGGATAGATCACTTATCGAGGAAGGCTTTAGGCTATATAACATCACGTTGCGACCAATAGGACCGAAGAAACATTTGAAAATTGTGGCAAAAAACGGGGAAAAATAGTCACTATTCCACGCGGACCGAGTCGCGGGCACAGCTAGTATAATTTATACTGTTTTAAACTTTCGTGATTCTCACACATATTTATGTACTAGCTTTCCGCCCGCGGCTTCGCCCGCGTGGAACTCGATTAAATTGCGGTATAAAGCACAACTATAAGAAATCGATCGATCGATCTATCATCGATCTATCATCTATCGATCGGTCATCGATCGATATCGATCTATCATCGATCGATATCGATCTATCAAGCAAACTATATTTTTGTTTTCCCTCGGGAACATCAATTTTTCCGTTTTTTAAAAAGTAGCCTATTATTTAATCCGGACTACTATCTTTAAGTCTGTAAAATTTCAAAGCAATCGGTTCAGTAGTTACGGCGTGAAAGCGGAACAAACAAACAAACAAACTCACTTTCTGACTTATAATATTACTAGCTTTCCGTCCGCGGCTTCGCCCGCGTGGAACTCGGTTATATTGCGGTATAAAGCACAACTATAAGAAAACTTCTCGTTTCAAACGACAAACGACACACAGCGCCATCGATCTATCATCTATCGATCGATCGTCGATCGTTATCGATCTATCATCGATTGATATCGATCTATCAAGCAAACTATATTTTTGTTTTCCCTCGGGAACATCATTTTTTTCCGGGATAAAAAGTACCTTATTATTTAATCCGGACTTCTATCTTTATGTCTGCAAAATTTCAAAGCAATCGGTTCAGTAGTTACGGCGTGAAAGCGGAACAAACAAACAAACAAACTCACTTTCTGACTTATAATATTAGTAAGGATAGTAAGGATGTATGTATGTTAGTATAATTTAGATACTTACACGCTATTATAAACCAACATATACACAACGAGATGCGCAATATTCTTCACATGCGATTTAGGCGCATATCTGGGTTGCAATAATATTTCCCACAACACCACTGGGACTATGGCGGTATGCATTATATGATTCGAAACGGGTGGCAACACTTTATCTATGAAGTCTGGGAATATTAGAGTTCTATCGTAGGTGAATAAAGTCCAGAAAAATGTGAACACCAACTGGAAAAAATGGATACAATTATGATCACACACCTCGTAGTCATACACACATTCAGTACGTCTGTATTCTCAAATAGGGTAGGCAGAGCACACAAAATGTGTCAAATCATTCCCGTTTTGTAGCCACTTCTAGCAGGTTTTGTAACTTTTAAGTTGGCATGTATAAAAGTGACAGGTTGCTAGCCTGTCGCCTAAAATATACCTTACATACTTAGGCCGCTCTTACAACATCCACGGAAGAAATGGAGAAGTGTTATTCTATCCCGACACAACTCAGGAGAAGCATTATTTTAATTGCATGATTGCCTCCCAGTAACCTTCCTACACGTAAGTTGGTCGATGGACATTGGACATACAATGATGTGAAGCGAAGGCATGGCAATCATTGATTTTTTTGTGACGTCATTAAGTCGGCAAAAGGTAAGTCATTACAATTAATTAACCGCTGCTGCTGTCGTGCTACGAGGTTGCAAGCCAGTCATGATATGTTGTTACTATCAATCAAATCATTGTGATGTTTGTCATGATCATGACAAAATAGGAGAGACGATAGATCTGGCAAGCAAAGATGACAATGTGCGTCAATTTATTCACGCCAGTATACCCACGTTTCGAAGCCACGTTTAGCAAAACGTTTGGTTTAAATATAAAAGAAGTACAATAAAGACAAGTTGCTAGCCTATCGCTTAAAACATAGCTAAACCTATTTCCTTAGTCACTTCTTACGGAAGAAATGAATAGGTGTTATTTTAAATACATGGTAGCAACCTGTCAAATTTAAAGCGATTGTGATTCTGAGCGCCTTAGACAATAAAACTTCTTGACTGGAATATAAGACAGTGATAGTGAATCTGGAAAACGGCTTACTACCCGGAAACCTTCTTCATCTGATGTAATTGATATTTATGACCCTCGTTGAAATGATCACTTACCCATGTCACAGGCCAGAGAATCGCAGAGAATATTGTGTCTCTGCAGCCTTTTAGATGTTTAGGCAATTTGTAGTTTTTGTTTGTAGAGTTTCTTAACAATAATATTTCACACGATAACCCCAAGATAGCGTATATCATTTGAAGGAACTGTAAATAAATGATTATATTTAAAATAAAAATGAAAAAATATCAATGCAGATAATACCTACTGGCTGTTTTTGTTGCGATACTGTTATTATTTAGACAAGCATGTAAAAATGGCACGAGATGTTTTATTTAAAGGAAGTGAGGCACGGTAACATCCCCTCAGTACGGATCCGTATGTAAAATAGTTTTTTTTTTATTTCGTTTAGTTCATGTTTTAGGAATTTAAACGTATTTATGTTATATGACTTAGTTACTGAACATGACAGATATTAATATCAATATCCCCTATTTTTTCTTGTTTTATTTCCGGGCATTCCATTTTCCTAGTGGTTCTCACAGACAGACGGACGCATATGAAATGATCTTACTACCTACTTCCTCCTTTTAAAGTATAGAACCATTAAAATTGTGTCTCACAATATTAATTACTAATTAATGCCAATTAATTACAAGTTAATTAAACTTGATTACTTACGAAATTCCAGCAGGTGAAGTATCTGTTTCTCGTCGCGCCAAATAGCCTTACTCTTGGGTCGGCCAAAGCATCTTCGGTTAAATTCATACTGACATAAATTAAGTTACCTATGTGCATAGCTAGTGTTACTATGTAACCTAGCATCCGCAGATACCCGAGTTTCGACATTATGCTGAAAATAAAAAAATATAATAGTTTATTGTCAAGAAATGCGGTCATCAGAGATTTTTTTGGGAATATTTAAAATACGCAAGTAAAAACAAAGACTAACTAACCTCTAGGTTGTATTGCATCATGTTACATTTCTAATAATTATTTTAAGAATTAATTGTTTTTGAATCAGAATTTCTACAAAAAATTACTAGTAGTAGCATGGAAATACATGTATGTGTGTATTATAATTCAATTGTAAAACAAGTGGTACACTGCATTTCTTCGCAAATGGGTTAAAATAAAAAAAGATAGGTCGATTAACTCCTCGGGGCAGAAAATAACATAGTAAATAAACATAAGTAACATTTAAGCACCACACCTCTTTTTCAAAGGGAGCTGGCAAAGCATTCGGAACATTACACACAAATCCTTTGCTATTAATTTTACGTTTCGGTGCCGCTTTTAATAATGCGTGGTTAAAAATTAGAAAATAATCCAAGATGTAACATAAAAGCAATTTAAGACTATTTTTGTAGCACAAAATAAATATGAACGACTGAAATTTTATAATGCGTTTTAGTACTGTTATTTAAAGTATTAAATTATCTATCTAGTAAGATAGAGGGTACTTCTCGACAATTTCAAGTTTATTTTAGTAAAAATAAACAAGTAAAACCTTTTTTTCTCAAAATAACCATTCTAACAGCCATTCAACCAAAATACGATCATTAAAAAATTATATTCAGTTACAGTGCCTTGCTTTTGCGATAATAATGTTATAATTACTCGATCGAGTGACCCACAAAATATACATTTATCTTATCACATTACGACACAAGACGATAGCAACAATACTTTAAATAATTAATAATAAATACACTGTCTTACCTTAAAACTATATATTCCGTTAAATAAATCTTCTTTTTATCACTGTTAATATGTCCACCTTTACCTACTAACTGTGCTCGACTACAGGGTAAGCATGACTAACGGTGAAGCCCGAGAACCATCATAAACCGATCTCTTCAACTTACTACAAGAGCCCCCTCTTAGGAACTATCAACACAAAGTTAAAGGGGCAGAGTGGCTCAGCTTATACTGGTCTATTTTTCTTAGTTTGATTTAACGTATGTGGTATAGTTTGCATGGTGGGATTTGAACTGTATTGTCGGGACGATAAGATCTGTTTTTAAAAGTAATTATTGGATTTAAGCCCTTGAATACACTTCAAAGTTCATGCACCTTTTTTATGGTTTTATGAGTGTGAAAAGAAGATATTGGAATCAGTGAGGTGCCCGAAATTTATGGTTTCCATGGAAAAAGCGAAATTACCCCCACTACTTAATATATTGCCACGTTAGATGCCGGGGATAGTACGTTGACTTTGTGTAATTTAATTACTTTATATTTCGTCTGTCAAAGTAGATCAGAAAAAAAATATAATCCCATCAAAAACATTCTGTAAAAAAACTAGCCAAGTCTCGATGGATCTGCTTGTTTATCTCTAAAAAGTAATGAAATCTAG
>BHDV01005667.1:79093-96299 GCA_005406045.1 Adoxophyes honmai | reverse complement strand
ATCCCCCATGATGAGAACCTCGTGAAGGCCGAGAAGGACAAACTCAGCAAGTACCTTGACTTGGCTCACGAGGTGACCGACATGTTGGATGTGGATTCGACGATCATTGTACCGATAGTCGTCACAGCAAATGGTCTCATAGCGAAGAGTCTCGACCACCATCTTAGGAGACTCTCGCTAGACGGTTGGCTCAAGGGTCTGATACAGAAGGCGGTACTCCTTGACACGGCGCGTATTGTCAGGAGGTTCCTCACTCTGCAGCCCTAACCGCCGGTAGCTTGGGTCCTGCCCCGTTTCCGACGGCGTCCTAGATTAGGTTTTTTATAGTGTGTTTGTTTTTTGTAAGTGCATTTTGTATTTTACTTTTTATATTCATATTGTAAAAATCCTAATCTAAGAAAATAAATATATACTGAGTAAAAGTAATTAAAGGGGGCCCATAGAAAAAACGTGATTTTGGCCGTTTTTAGTGGTCATCATTCTGAGATCTGTATCTCAAGAACCGTGCTAGCTCAGTAGTTGAAATTTTCACAGATTATGAATTTGTATTGTCACTACAATAACAAATACAAACCAAATAATAGTAATCAAGGTGGGTTCCCATAGAAAAAACCTGTTTGTTTTGCAATTTTTGGTACGGAACCCTTCGTGCGCGAGTCCGACTCGCACTTGGCCGTTTTTTGTAGAGATCCGCATCCGCATCCGCATCCGCGGATGTGGGCCTCTAGACATCCGCATCCGCATCCGCATCCGCGGATGTGAAAAAAATGGCATCCGCAACATCCCTGGTCTGTACGTAATGTGGCGATGGCAAAATTAGGGGCAAAAGCTAGTTAACCATAAATGAAAAACCTTTTTTTTATTAAAAATGCTTGTATATTTTCACAAAATAATGCTGGAATAAGGTGTACATTAAGTATTAAAATACTGTGACACAAGTTCTCAACTAATATCTAACTTAATTAAGCAATCAAATCAGTCAACATTTACACACTAACTCATGAGATATTATTTACAAAACGTGAGTTAATTATACGTGTGGAATTTATAGGGTTCTATACGTCTACAGGGAAAAAGAAGTCTTTCTGTCTTTGTGTCTGTCTGTCTGTCAATCCTTTAAGTTTACGAGATCAAAAAATATGACAGTTTACCATACATTTGCAAAACTAGTTAAACCAATAATACCTACTCCTTGATAACCTAAAGTCATGATACCAAGCATGAAGCAAACAAGAATCAAGTATAGAAACGATCCAAAATCATACATTTATATTTGCATCACAAAAAGTAGTTTAGAGATTTCAAACGTATTTCTGTAGTTGGTTTCCTTGTCGATGTATAGAGACAACGGTAATGTTAAGTTTGTCCCTTTATCCTTTGTTCCTGATTGCAAATTATTGTACATACATACATCATCATCATCATCATCAGCCTATATACGTCCCACTGCAGGGCACAGGCCTCCTCTCAGTATGAGAGGGCTTGGGCGATAGTTCCCACGCGGGCCCAGTGCGGATTGGGAACTTCACACACAACGTTGAATTACTTCGTCGCTGTGTGTAGGTTTCCTCACGATGTTTTCCTTCACCGAATAGCTCGTGATAAATATCGAATTTGATACATACATACATACATACATACATACAATCACGCCTGTGTTCCCCAATGGGGTAGGCAGAGCACACGAAACGTGACATAAATAAAACCATTATTATGACTACTTATATCAGGCTTCGCACCCACTCCTAACATAGTTTTAGGTTTACAATGGAAGAGGTAGAATAGTGACAGGTTGCAATTGGTTGCAACTACTTGTAATTAATTGCTCGATAAAGACTAACGTTGTAGTCAATGGTACGGAACTTTTAGTGCGCGAATCTGACTCAAACTTGCCGTCATCTACCGAACTTTCTTTTGTTTTTCTTTCTTCTTATTTTCTTTTCCCCAAACAAAGTAGGCTATTGGCCACTGTAAGTGGTAAAAAACTACTAAGAAAAGTGCAAATATTAAAATAACGATTGGGAAGTATATGGTTCCGTACGCCTTATCAAATACTGGGTACAGCCAGTGCCCCCTTTCCACGTACGTGTACACCATCCTGAAATGAGAAAAAAATAAATGAACCTCAAGACAAAGGTTATCTCCTGAATGAAAGTTGAAAACCGGACTTGATTAATAAGCAAGTATATAATTAATTGAAAATTAATTAAAAATTAATTAGGAGTTAATATTTTTTTAACGAAACTTTAACTTCTGAATAAACATTTGGAAACAGATAGTGCATAATTTCATAACATATACATAATATAATACTTACACACTCAAATATACTATAACATATAAAACAAGACATATTATATTCTTCAAATGGGATTTTGGCGCGTATCTGGGTTGCAACAATATTTCCCACAACACCACGGGGACTATAGCAGTGTGTTTGATATGATTCGAAACAGGCGTCAGGACTTTTTCAATAAAGTCTGGGAAAATTAGATTTTTGTCGTATAAGTATAATGTCCAGAACACTGTGAACACCAACTGTAAAAAAAAGTATGATTATGCAATGTTCGATACAACTTTAACTATCACCTAACTATTTGGAAACATCAAAAGTGATGACTAAATAAATAGGTTTAGGTATAAATATTTTAGTAGACATGCCAGTAAACTGTCACTTTTATATACCTCTTCCGTCTGTTTTTAAATGTAAAATTATACTAGAAGTGGCTGCAAAGTGTGAAGTTGTCATTGTTTTGTCTATGTCACGCATCATGTGCTCTGCCCACCCTATTTGGGAATCCTATTTGATTGTATGTATGTATTTTATTGAAAACTTTTCTTTAATTGTGCTCACTCGACACGTACTCGCTTAACACACAAGTTTTTCACCGTTGTGACATTTGACTCGTCTATATATGTACATAATTTATGTAACAGCATAACACATGGTCCACTTGAAATACTGATCATGGGCAGACGAAATCACAGGTAGGAGCTAGTTAAAATATCAACTTACCAAAGTGACAGGCCAGATTACTGCAGAAAATAGCGTGTCTCTAAAGCTTTTTAGATGTTTAGGTAAAGAGTAATTTTTATTAATAGAGTTTTTTATCAGTAAAATTTCACATGATAGCCCCAAGACGGCATAAACCATTTGTAGAATCTGTAAAAAAAATATATATATTAATAATCGCTGGCTCGTTACATCTACAGCCTTGGCAATAAGTCTTTAACGTGACTATTTCCAACCCATATCTTTTAAACATAAAGGGTTCTGTAAAAACCTGCAATCATACGCAAAATTTAACAAAATTCCTGCAAAGCATAAATTCTCGTTAATGAACGTTCGAAGCTTTTATTTTGATTAAAATCCAAAGCCTAAATAAAGCTACTTTCAATCAAAGCCAGCTACTGCAAATTTTATTGATGCAATGTTGATCAACAGCAAAAATAAAATTAAGAAAGAAACAAAATAATAACAGTTCAAACATCTCTCCATTTCGTTCTTAGATGTCCTAAGAGGTATCAAAGAAAATAGGTTGAGGTATATTTTAGGCGACTAGGTAGCAACCTGTCCTAATTGACGTTTAATGCAAAACTTAATTAATACAGTTAATTAGCAGTTAATTAAGCGAAATTACTTACGAAATTCCAACAGGTAAAATATCGGTGTCTCGTTTCGGCAAAAAATCGTACTCTTTTGTCGGCTAAGGCTTCTTCGGTCATATTCATATTGACATGGACTAGGTTTCCTAGGTGCATAGCTAGTGTTACTATGTAACCCAACATCCGGAGATACCCGAGTTTCGACATTCTGCTGAAACACACAAGGTTCACTTTAAGCTTAGAATACTAGAAAAAAATGTACATTTAAAAACGTATAAGAAGGCTTAAAAATAGTATCCGAATAGGTAGGTCAAAGTCTTAACTTTTGTAGGTACGTAATTATTTTTTCTGTTTTTGTCAGCAAACCAACCAACAAAGTATTTAGAACTAATGTTTAAATATGTATTGTTAATGTGTCTTATTACGGCGGTAACTCACTTCTATATTTTATTCTAACAGTTCAACAAACCAGTTTTTAAATGATAAAACTACAATTGTCACAAAACATCTGAAGATTATGAAGATAAGTCATTTATTGCAGATTGATAATAATGCTATGACCATATAATATACTTTTTATTTATTTTTAATAATAAAACTAGCTCACCTTAAAACTCTGATTTAATACAATCTTTTATTTTTTAAATCACTCCTGTCAACATGTCCACTGCTACTCAGCAAGCGAGTTTTACTAAATATCAGTATCGTTGAAGGTCAAAAGAACCATTTTAAGCAGATCTCTTCTATTCTTCACAGAGGGGCCCTTTTAACTGTTGGCTTCATGCTAAAGGAGCTGAGTAGCTCATGTTACACTGGTTGCTTTTATTTATTGTGAATCGGCGTAAGTGCAAGGTTTGTGTTGTCTGATTTGAGCCATATTGCTGTAGAAATAGAGATTGTATTTCAAAAAACTCCATAGTTTGTAGAATCATAGTATTTTGGCACAAAGCAAGTTATTCTTACCAAAAAAAAAAAAAATAGAATACTTACTCTTACTTAACTTACTTTCAATATAATACGTCGAATATTATGATTTAGAAATTCGTTTCGAAATAAAACAATGACGTTGTCTGAAATACTATAAACAAGCTCATAAGTTAAAAACTATTTATTGCCTTTTTACATTTCATTTTTTTATTTATTTGCGTTTCAAAATGTCACATAGTACATATTGAAAGCTAAACTTAAAAAAACATTCGTATAACGAGATATGTTTCACTAATTATTAACGTGTTTTCCTCGTATTACTTGTTTTTAAGAAAACAAAATAAAAGAGGTACCATGATCGATGTTTTTGAATACGATTATACATAAACAGTCCATCTGTATTTTTGAATAAAGTAGGCAGATCAGATGATACGTTAAACATAATCATGGCTATTTCACGTAACGTAGCCACTTTTAGCATAATTTTAGATTTAAATATAAATTAAAGAGGTATAATGAGCAGAAAGCTGCTAGCCTGTTGCCTAAAACATACCTTAGACTAAAAATAGCAAAAAATGTTTTAAACACAAAAATATTTATTTTGACGAAAATCGCTAATACTTAAAACATCTATAGGTACAATGTGAAGAAAACACGTAATAAACGAGGTGGAATAATTTCATTGTTTTTTTTTCGCCGTCTTTTATTCTATTTTCTTTCCAATACTCCAGACGAAGTACTGTATCCGCCATTGCAAGTAGTAGAAAATGAATAAAAGGACACTTAATATTGAAATGAGAACTACCAACACTGCTCCATTGATATTACCAAACACAGGGTACAGCCATTGCCCCTTTTCTATGTATGAGTAAACCATTCTGAAACAGAATAAAAATAAATTAATGAAGCAAAAACTTCTATACGAAACCAACTTCGTGAACTAAAAATTGAAATTAAATAATTTAATTAATTAGATTAACGAAAATTTTAATTCAATTAATTGAAATTAATTAGGTGTTAATAATAGGTTAATTTTCGATTTTTCTTATTAATTTTGGTGGTTTATTGCCAATCCTTTTTTTCAAATGCTTTGCTAAAAAGGTTAGCTGGTAGAGGTTTTATTTTTTTACTACATAGTTAGTTACTTTATGTTTTATTTGTGATAGAGATATAACATTTACAGATAATTTTATAACATTAGAATGTTCAAAAATTTTACGATTAATCTTTGCTTAAAATAAAATAACAATACATAATACTTTACTTACACACTCAAATACACAAACATGTACCCAAAAAGGTACATAAGATTTTTCGAGTGACCATTTCGCGTATACATGGGTTGTAATAATATTTCCCACACCACTACGAAGACTACAGCCGTATGTTTTATGTGACTTGACAGAGGAGGCAATACTTTTTCAATGAAAGCAGGGAAAACTAAACTTCTTTCGTAAAAGAATGTGACCCAAAATACTATGCACACCAACTGTAAAAAAATGATGACGGTTATGTTTTATATTAAATCCACATACATACATACATATTCTCACGCCTGTATTCCCAAGAGGGGTAGGCAGAGCACATGAATTAAAAAATCCAGTGCCACGTTTAGCAATGTCAGGGTAACCAGATGGTAAACGTGTTATTGCAGTGACAGGTTGCTAGCCCATCGCCCACAATACACGAACCCTTTCCCAGAGTCGACTCTTACGACACCCACGGGAAGAAAGGGGGAGGTGCTATTCTAACCCGGCACCACACGGGAATTAAATCCACAACTGTAAATAAATGACAGTAACATACATACATCATCATCGACCTATACATATACGTCCCACTGCAGGGCACATGCCTCCTCTCATACATACATACATACAAACAATCAAGCCTGTGTTCCCAAACGGGGCAGGCAGAGCACACGAAATGACATGTGACATGCAAAACCATGATTAAGTAAGTACAGTATGTGCCCCCACTTACCTATCCAGGCAATTCGGTGTTTTGAACGCGCACCACTACTAATACAAAGTTTGTCTAACTATTTTTAGCAAAATCAAAATGAGGTAGTTCATGATATTAATATTTCGCTAAAAATAGTTAGACAAACTTTGTATTAGTAGTGGTGCGCGTTCAAAACACCGAATTGCCTGGATAGGTAAGTGGGGGCACATACTGTACAAGTATTTTACGCTTCGCAGCCACTGCTTGCAAAATTTTAGTTTTGAAAACAGATAGGAGAAGTAGTATAATAGTGACAGGTTGCTATCCTGTCGCATAAGGCATACCTAAACCTATTTTCTTAGTCGCTTCTTACAATATCCACAAAGGGAAAGGACTCAATGGCGACAAACTAGCAACTTGTCACTATTGTACCTCTTAACTTGAAACCTAAAAAATATGCTACAAGTGGCTACGAAACGTAAAATTGACATGTTTTACTATGTAGCGTTTCGTGCGCTCTGCCTATCCTACTTAGGAATACAGCCGTGATATATAGATGTATGTAAAGTATTTGAATATCCGCTTCATGATTTTATCATAATAAAAAAAAAAACTTACCAAAGTGACAGGCCAGATGATGGCAGAAAATATTGTGTCCTTGAAACTTTTAAGATGTTGAAATAATTTGTTTTTGTTTATTTTAGAGTTTTGCAATAATATTTCATAAAACAATCCCAAGCTAGCGTAGACCATTTGTAGAAACTACAAAAAATATGGAAAATAACTTTTAATTCTTATGTTATCTTTTACCTGGTAGGCATTGTTATTAAACGTTAAAAAAAAGAAAGAATAGACAAAGTTTTTTTACTTACATACATACAATCAAGCCTATGTTCCCCCAAATGGAGAAGGCGGAGCACACGAAACTGGACATAGACAAAACCAAGATTATGAATATTTGCCGCTTCTAGCATAACTCTTCCATCTGTTCTCAAACCTAAGTTATGTCCAAAGTGGCTGCGAAGCATGAAATAGAAATCGTGGTTTTGTCTATGTCACGTTTTGTTTGCTCTGCCTACCTCATTTGGGAACATAGGCATGATTGCATGAATGTATGTATGTAAAAAATAGAAATTAAATAATTCGAGTTACGCTGAAATCGCAGCTCGTGCAAAAACATAATAACAGTACATTTCAGTAATAATTAATTCATAATTAATTAATTAGAAGTTAATAAAACTTTATTACTTACGAAATTCCAACTACTAAGGTATCTGTGTCTTGTATCGGCATAAAATCTCACTCGTTTGTCGGCCAAGGCTTCTTCGGTCATATGCTTACTGACATATACTATGTTACCTATGTGCATAGCTAGTGTTGCTATGTAACCTAGCATTTGAAGATACTTAAGCTTCGACATTATGCTAAAATTATATAAGATACTTGTCAGATTAGTATGATCGATGTTTTTTCATACATACTTACATACATTCCCGTGTGGTGCCGGGTTAGAATAGCACCTCCCCCCTTTCTTCCCGTGGGTGTCGTAAGAGTCGACTCTGGGAAAAGGTTAGTGTATTGTGGGCGATGGGCTAGCAACCTGTCACTGCAATATCATGTTTGATCATCTGGTTGCCCTGAAATCGCTAAACGTGGCACTGGATTTTTGAATTCATGTGCTCTGCCTACCCCTCTCGGGAATACAGGCGTGAGGATATGTATGTATGTGTACTTACATACATCACGCCTGTATTCCCAGATAGGGTAGGCAGAGCACACGAAACGATATTTAGACAAAACCATGACAATTTCACGTTTCGAAGCCATTTTTAACTTTATTTGTTGTGTGGAGTCGAGCTTATGTCGTAACAGGCTACTATTGAAATGGGTTAATACTAAATTGACAAGTGCAAATGTCAAATTCACAAATACTGATACCACATTTTATTTCCGTGCGGTGTCGGGATTGAATAACACCTCTCCATTTCTTTCGTGGATGTCGTAAGAGGCGACTAAGGAAATATGTTTAGGTATGTTTTAGGCGACAGGCTAGCAACCTGTCACTATTCTACCTCTTCCATCTTTGCAAACCTAAAACTATGCTAGAAGTGACTGCGTTATAGTCATAATCATGGTTTTGTCTGTGTCACGTATCTTGTGCTCTGCCTACCCCATTTGGGAACACGGGCGTGATTGTATGTACACAAATTTTATTGATTTAGTGGTGTTTTCCAAACCATCAACAATGATTGCGCCCTGAATACAAGGGCCCCTGTTAAATTGTAAGAAAAAGTGTGGTTATTGTAATTAACTAAACAACGTTTATTACTATTAGTATTAGATTACCTTGTCAGATCCTTACCTCCAAAGATCGGTACTAAATTTAATTTATCGTTGACTTTCGACAGTGGATATAGCACTATTTTAGAATTAAAAAAAAGCATCACCGGTTTATGCCATTTTAGTTAAAAATAATGTGATTACTCAATCTCTCAAACGTCTTCCTTTAAACAGTCGTGTAAGTTTTTAAATACTAATGGTTATTTTGTGCTAATATAAAATAATTTTAAGAGACGTGTCACTGTCATTTTGTCAATCATTTGTGATAATAATATTTATGCGCGCTCTACACTCGCGACGCGAACACCCGCGAACGCCCGCGAAAGCCGCGAATCGCCAGTGTAGATGTTGTTCACGCCTTGCGTTCGCGCTTAGTTATTATGCGTGAGCCGCTGCGTAAATTCACGCCGTGAATTCACGGCGCGACTTCGCGCCGCGAGTGTAGAGCGGGCTTTACAAGTAATACTTACCTAGGCTAGCTGTCACTGTTATTTGGTTACTAGCTTTCCGCCCGCGGCTTCGCCCGCGTGGAACTCGGTTATATTGCGGTATAAAGCACAACTATAAGAAAACCTCTCGTTTCAAACGACACACAGCGCCATCGATCTATCATCTATCGATCGATATCGATCTATCATCGATTGATATCGATCTATCAAGCAAACTATATTTTTGTTTTCCCTCGGGAACATCAATTTTTTCCGGAATAAAAAGTACCCTATTATTTAATCCGGACTTCTATCTTTATGTCTGCAAAATTTCAAAGCAATCGGTTCAGTAGTTACGGCGTGAAAGCGGAACAAACAAACAAACAAACTCACTTTCTGACTTATAATATTAGTAAGGATTTCTTTTTCATTGTTTTATACCAAAGAATTTTATTGCTGTGGCTTCGAAACGTGAAATTGACGGTCGTTGTTTTATCTATTTCACGATTCGAGTGCTGCCTTCGCCTTTAGGAATATGGGCATGATTGTATGTACCTATGCAGCTATGTATGTAATATTTGCACCTTTTTTTATTTATTTACTTATATAATATTTAACTACACACTTGTTGGTGAAGTAAAACGCCACTTTACGCGGTCTTTGACCAGCTGTTTTGGCTCCCATTTTCTCCTTTTATTTATTACCTGGTCAAAACAGCAGTGCTATTGTCTATCACACTACAATTCTACATCGTTTTTTAATTTGACAGTTTCAGTGTCAGTTCGCTTTGAAGTACGTTTCAATTTCAAAGCGATTTTTGGTTTCAACTGTCAAATTAAAAACGTTGTAGTTTTTTGGTGCGTTAGACAATAGCGCTGCAGGTCAGTCAGCGCTTTTCCTCTGCCTCTTCTCCGTTCCACTTTTTCTTCCAGTAGGTTTAAAAGGACCTGTCGTGTTGTATCACGTGTCCTATCATAATAATAATATATCGAAATTGGTGAATCAAAAAAAAAAGCACAGTCAGTGACGGTACGGAATCGCAGTGACGCGTCGTATCCGCGTCGTTTTTGTCACATGCTCCTTACGCTGCTCAAAATACGCAGTCGCATCGTGACATTCCCCATACGAAAGGTTTTTGTCGTGAACCACCCAAGCCGATGACAATTTTTTAAGTTAAGATAGTATATTGTAGGCTGTAGAGTGCTTGCGTCAAAAACGGTGCGGATACGACGCGTCACTGCAATTCCGTTGTGTGAACCTTTTTTTTAAGCAGCGGTGAGGGGAACCTGCGTGCAAAACGATATGCGTCACTGTGATTCCGTACCGTTACCGTTTTTAAGCATTGGTATGGTCGTAACTTCAACGTTTAAATAAACATAGAAAACTAAAAACAAAACTTTATTCGATTGACATTGTTCTAAAATAACATAATTTACACTACTTCTTAAGTAACTCGTTCATATCTAAGTTCTTTTTTTGATCTTCCCCAATACTTTTTCTTTGGTCTGTTCTCCCCACAGGTAAGATGTAATATACCATTGCGTATGATAATGTATGTTGCACAAAACACAGGAATAAAATACCAATATTGGGGTGAAAATTGTACCGTCAGCTAATCCAAAAATGGGGTATATCCATATGCGTTTTTGTACGAAGGTTACGAAGAGTCTGTAAAAATAAAAATAAAAACCATTAAATAAAAAAAAAATCCTGTTTATGCCGACGGGTCAGAAGAGAACACGAAATATTAGACAGACAAAACCATTGTTATTCGACGTTGAAATTGCACTAAAAAACACCACGTAACGTGAAATAGTTTTAGTTGTTTTGACTATGTAACGTTTGGTGTGCTCTTCCTATCCCATAATTTGGCAATACAGATGTGAAGATTACAGTCATACATACAAAAGTCAAATTAAACAAAAGCTTTTAAAAACACTTTTCTTCACATCTTTGATATGGCGCAGTCGGTAGGATAGGAACCTACGCTCCCACAGGGAATCTGTTAGACTTAGGTCTCCAAAATTCTTAGTAATTCAACATGACAATACTTTGAAAAATACTTACACAATAAAGTAGGCTATAGTATACACCAAGAGTACACACGCGTTTTTTAGATGACTCTTAGGTTCTGTTCTGGGCATCAGGAAAATTTCCCATACAACCACAGGTACTATGAATGCATGTATGACGTAGTTTGACAAAGGCGTAAGGATTTTGTCAATGAATTCCGGGTAGACTAGACTCTTGTCGTAAAGGTAGAACGGCCAGAAGAGAGTTGCGACTACCTGTAAAAGAGAAAATGTGTTACTTCTGAGACTGCAGTGTGACTGAAGAGAGAGGAATTGACTTTTGACGTAACTGGATCGAGTATGATTACATCGTTGCCTTCGTATTAGTTTTTTACAAATTTTTTTACATTTTTGAATTTGGTTGTGAATACGTAGCGAAACGAAGTCGCAGGCAAAAGCTAAGTAGTAGGTATACACAGTGGGAACGACCTATACGACATACCTACTTTAACTGATGATTATACCTACTGCCTAATTGAAGTATTTAAAAATAAAGTGGTGAAACACATAGTTGTAAAATGCTTTTTGAGAAATCTGAAAATTTTGCCCAGTCTTAAGTACTGTCTACGGCTTTTAGTCGACCGCGTTTTTAGGGTTCCGTAGCCAAATGGCAAAAAACGGAACCCTTATAGATTCGTCATGTCTATCCGTCTGTCCGTCTGTCCGTCTGTCCGTATGTCACAGCCACTTTTTTCGGAAACTATGAGAGCTATACTAATAAAACTTGGTGAGTAGATGTGTTCTGTGAACCGCATTAAGATTTTGACACAAAATTAAAAAAAAAGCAACAATTTTTTAGGGTTCCCCATAGATGGAACTGAAACTCAAAAAAAAAAATTTTCATCATACCCATACGTATACGTGGGTATCTATGGATAGCTCTTCAAAAATGATATTGAGGTTTCTAGCGTCATACTTTTCTAAAGTGTATCGTTTGCGCGACAGACGCTTCCAAAGTTGAAAAAGTTGTGTCCCCCCCCCCCCTCTAACTTCTAAAATAAAAGAGTGATAAATCTAAAAAAATTATATGATATACATTACCATAAAAACTACCAACGAAAATTGGTTTGAACAAAATCTACCAAGTAGTTTTTTTTTAATTAATAAAAATAAAAATTTATCATTAGTTCGAAAATCTGTCACTAGATGGCGTTGGCTGTAAGCTACATCAAGGTATCGTTTACCTACTTACGTATCGTTTACGGAACCCTCAGTGCGTGAGTCCGACTCGCACTTGGCCGGTTTTTTTTATATATTTTTTTTCACAATCTTTACCGGTGGTCGGATACCTATACGCGTTTGAAAACGCCGTGAGGCCTTTTTCCCGGAAAATTCATAAAAAAACGAAAATCTGAAAGTGTTGCCGTCTTTAGAACTCCGGTTCTTAGTGAACCGCGTAGCATCGCAATATCGAACGATTGCAGGTGCGTTCTCGCCGACTAATGCATGATTTCCACCAAACGGCTGAAATCGGAAAGAATTTTATGGTCTTTAAACGATACTGAACCTTACGGTCACTGTGTTTAAGTCTACATTATTCTTGTATTCCGTGGTCGCGGGCGACGTACGTCACCTAGCTTTTGTACGCTGCTTGGTAATGTAGACTTAAACGCAGTGACCGTAAGGTTCAGTATTGTTTAAAGACCATAAAATTCTTTCCGTTTCCGGCCGTTTGGTGGAAATCATGCATAATGGAACTTATGCACGGGACTAATTGTAGGTAAAACATAGGGCGCAATGACATGAAAAGCTATGAAACATTTGTCTCCCTCAAGGTCAATAATGAAAATTTTCAGGAAATATTTTGCAAGGGTTTTCATATACATACCAGATCACTGGTTAAAATATACATACATACATATTCCTGCCTGTATTCCCAAGAGGGTAGGCAGAGCACATGAATTCAAAAATCCAGTGCCACCAGTGGCCCGTGTGGTGCCGGGTTAGAATAGCACCTCCCCCTTTCTTCCCGTGGGTGTCGTAAGAGTCGACTCTGGGAAGGGTTAGTGTATTGTGGGCGATGGGCTAGCAACCTGTCACTGCAATATCACGTTTAACCATCTGGTTACCCTGAAATTGCTAAACGTGGCACTGGTCTGCTGGTGGTTTACGGTCAATTTCCGGCAAACCTGTATAGATTAAAATTGGTGCAAGTTTTTTTATTTGACATAAAGATGACGTTCGATAATATATAGACAGGATTATAATTTATAACAGTAACAACTATCGTCATAAAACAGCGTCATCATCATCAATCTGGTTTTTTTTTCGGCGAATTTTTGTTAAGTATGCTAACACGTTTTTCGGGTTTTATAATTTGTTGATTTTACTTAACTTTGTCACGTTTTTACTAATTTAAATGAGCTAACGATATTAATTTTATTAAATTGAGAACAATAATGTTTATTCGACATAGATTTATTTAATTATTTATTTATTGAGTAAAATACATACATACATACACTCACGCCTATGTTCCCAAGAGGGGTAGGTAGAGCACACGAAACGTGACATAGACAAAACCATTATTATGACTATTTCACGCTTCGGAGCCACTTCTAGCTTAATGTTAGGTTTGTTTAACAAATGGAATTGTGTTATTCTAATTAGGTATTAAATAACATACATACATATTCTCACGCCTGAATTCCCAAGAGGGGTAGGCAGAGCACATGAATTCAAAAATCCAGTGACACGTTTAGCAATTTCAGGGTAACTAGATTGTTAAATGTGATATTGCAGTGACAGGTTGCTAGCCCATCGCCCACAATATACTAACCCTTTCCCAGAGTCGAGTCTTACGACACCCACGGGAAGAAATGGGGAGGTGCTATTCTAACCCGGCACCACACGGTAAATAAATAAGATATAAAAGATAAGGCATTAAAATAAGTATAATAGTAAAAATAACTTACAAACGTCGAAGGCCACACTATAGCGGTGAACAGGGTGTCCCGATTTTGGCTCAAAATCTTGGGAACTTCATATTTTTTGTTTTTGCTATTCACCAAAGTTAGAATGTCACAAGTCAGCCCGAGACATGCGTAGACTATCTGGAGTGCCTGAAAATGAGAAGATTTTTTACAATACAGTAGAACCCGCTTAAGACGATTTCTCAGGGACCCTAACAAAAACGCGTCTTAAGCGTGAAAGCGTATTATGCGGGAAAGGCAAAATAAAACATACTACATCTTTTAATTTTGGTATATTATACTCCTCATGTCAAGCCAACGATGGGAGCTGTTCCTGTCAATAGAGAAGGCGTAAGCGCGGAGGCAAAAAAGCCATGATGGCAGTCTCCGCCCAGATACCTACAGCCGCACGCCTACACCTACAGCCGGGCCGAGCCAAGCGGTCACCGCCCGCTCCGGAAAGGAGAAGATGGAGCGAAGCTCGGACACTTCAGAAGGCGAAAGAGTGCCGACAGGGGAGTTGATCCTGTTCATTCAAGAGATCCAAGCCGGCCAGAACCCAGTGGCATTTCTTTTGGAACGGGCTGCCGGCTGGAGTGAACACCGCCGGCCTTACGCCTTTTAAAACCGGGTTGCGACGTCACTGAATGGAGAACCAGAAGTCTGACGTAACACAGAAGACTACCAACGAGGCCTAAGGGGCCCACTCGGGAACGGGAAGACCCCGCTGAAGGGGGCAAATGCCTCGAACAGCATCTCTTGAGACTGACAATACGAGCATCTCGGCTCGGCTTCCAGCGTATTAAACGGGATGACGAATCGTATTAAGCGTTAAGAAATGTATGAAAATATGTCTCAAGTTGCAGGGACTGGCGTAAAGTGGCGTATTAAGCGAGAAATCGTATTAAACGTGATCGTCTTAAACGGGTTCTACTGTACATACATACATACAATCACGCCTGTTACCAAATGGGGTAGGCAGAGCACACAAAGCGTGACAAAACCATGATTATGACTATTGCAGCCTCTTGCATAATTTTAGGTTTGAAGACTGATGGAAGTAAATACATACATACATACATATTCTCACGCCTGTATTCCCATGAGGGGTAGGCAGAGCACATGGATTCTAAAATCCAGTGCCACGTCTGGCAAATTCAAGGTAACCAGATGGTTAAACGTGATATTGCGGTGACAGGTAAATACTACTGATGAAAAATGAGACAGAGCACACAAAATGCATACATACATACATATTCTTACGCCTGTATTCTCAAGAGTGGTAGGCAGAGCACATGAATTCAAAAATCCAGTGCCTCGTTTAGCAATTTCAAGGTAAAAGATGGTTAAACGTGATGCGACACAAAATACGATAGAAAACCATGACCATTCCACATTTCGTGTCTACTTAGCATATTTTTTTTGGGTTTTAAGTTAGCAGGTAGCAGTGACAAGTTGCTAGCCTGTCGCCTAAAATAAATCTTAACCTACTACCTTAGTCGCCTCTTTTGCCCCCTATTGACGATCACTCCGGGATGTGGGTTTTTCCTAAAACTCGATCAACGTGGTCCAATTTGATCGTCAATGGCGCATCGTCACTCCAGAGTGCAAACAACCAACGCAGCGACACCGGAGTTTTAGGAAAAACCCACATCCCGGAGTGATCGTCAATGGGGGGCATTACGACATCCAACGATAGAAAGAGACGGCAAAATTTTCATGTCATAACTACACTTTTGTTCATAAGTAGACCTTCTGTACTCCGTACATACGGTACTGTTACTTTGTGACCCTATACCCATATCAGGTTATTTTTCACACGTAAAAAAAGGTGATGATGACAAAAATACATACGAAGTTCCAGCAAGTGATGAACCTCCACTGAACCCCTATGTACGCTCGAATTTTGGGGTCATTCATGACCTCACCTTGATGAAACCTGGTCATATATACTATGTTGCTGACGTGCATCACAACAGTCGCTATGTAGCCGAGGATCCGTAGATATATCCGGACAGCCATGGCTGGAAAAAGTGAAGCTTTGAGAACTTTAATTATGTTTCCCAGCTAATCTTTTTCTATGTTAGGCTGGCTGGAAATCAACCGTGAATATTTTAACCAGTGTTCGAGTAGATTCGAAAACCCCTGAAAAATACTTCCTGAGAATTTTAATTAATGAACTTGTGGGATGACAAATGTTTTTAGGTCTATGCACCCTATGTTAAGTCTATTTTATACGGCTCCTGCACCAGCAATTGTTATTCCTGACTTTACTTATTGTGGACTAACAGTAGGGGTAAAAAGACTTGGCAATATTTTCAGATTTATGTTTTTACACTTTTTACATAAAAATTCCGGAAAAACCTTTACAGGGGTCTTCAGACGCTGACGCGAAGAAAGAGGGAGGTGCTATTCTAACCCGGCACCACACGGGTCACTTCACCCCCAAACCATTATTAAATTTGTGAAATTGACATTTACACTTGTAAATTTAGTCTAGCTTAAAAAAAAAAATCTATGGTAACCTTTAAACAAAGTAATGTCATACATATAATATGAGTTCTGCCTTCCAGCCTTTTATTCCAGTAGAATGTATAATTCGTGTAATAGAAAAACAAAAGCTTACCTTAAAAATCGGTCACGATTATCAACACAACAATTATTTGTATGTTCTATTGTAAAATTAAACAATAATCTGAGAAGCGTAGACCATGGACGATTAGAGCCAACTGATATACTTGGCCTTCAGCGGTCAGTCGGTTATAAAATCTTGTTTACAACCTGTTCTGAATGAATGAATGAATTACTGTTTAAGGCAGTTACTAAGCACATACATACATCACGCCTGTATTCCCAAATGAGGTAGGCAGAGCACGTAAGACGTGATTTCCGTCACTGCCACTTTTGGCATTTTAGATTTACAAACACAGTTAAGGGGCCGTCCATTAATCACGCGAGGCTCGAAAGAAAGGGGGAG
>BHDV01005667.1:66828-77093 GCA_005406045.1 Adoxophyes honmai | reverse complement strand
GTGAACAGCTCCATATAAAATGTACTGCGGCTACGACGCCCGATTAAAAATCGTGCGGGCGCCCGACGCGGTGGGAACGGGCTCTGACGGTCTAAAGCCCGGTAGCGGAGCATAGAGAAATCCGAGCGTTGACCCGCTGCTATCTCTGTCGCACGCGTGCTGTAATGCCCTCACGCTCTCACTAGCACGTGTGTCGCACTGTGCTAGCGTGAGTACCTATTACTGCACGCGTGCGATAGGGATGGATAGCACCGGGTCAACGCTCGAATTTCGCTGTGCTCCACGACCAACCTTTAGCTCCCGTAAAGAACGGAAGCAGGGGACACCCCGAGAACGCCCAGCAAATGTGAGACGGAGACTTTATTGTATGTATGTATGTAACTAAAATAAACATGACAAAAAAACAAACAAAACAAGACACAAGTACAAAGGCGAACATATCCCTTAAGGGATCTCTTCCTGCTAAACTTCAAGCGATTGACAAAGCATGTGAAATTAGAGTAGACACACAAAGAAAGTTTAGAAAAAAAAAAATACGATATAAACCAAAAAAAATATATATACCTATATTATAGTATACATACTGCAAATAAATATAAACATACATATACAAGTAGATACATAATGAAATACATAATAGACTAATACATAAATATTGTAAGTGTATGTATATTGGGTTTAAGTAAGTAAAAAAACTTTTAATTTTACAAAAATATGCAGAGAAGTCTTAAATAAAAAGTACAAAGGACTTATCCCAAAGCCAGTTTAGGCAACGTCACATGGAAATTTTCCCAGGATAGGAGAAACAGCTCACGAGCTCATCATCATTCAGCTTATGTACGTCCCACTGCAGGGCACAGGCCTCCTCTCAGTATGGGAGGGCTTGGGCTATAGTTCCCACGCGGGCCCAGTGTGGATTGGGAACTTCACAACGTTGAATTGCTTCGTCGCTGTGTGGAACGCTACTTAATTCCGTTAAAAAAGGGTAAGATATAGATACAGTGACAGAATCGAGAAATCAAGTCGGGTTCAAATAAAACAAAATACCTATTTAAAAAAAGGTTTCATTAATTGCGTTTCTTCTTTAACCTCGCACCCCACACCCACTCAGTTAAATGCCATTGCATGTAATAGAACACAGTCAACTTAACACCTATTATAATTATAATTAGAGGGAAAAGGAGAGTTTTGTGCGCCTTCTCAAACACAGGATACATCCAAATGCCTGTTTCTAAATATGTGTAGCACATTCTGTAACAAAAGAAAATTGTGTATCAATGTTATGTCATGAATTTCAAAATTTACACATTCGCGAATTTTTGGATGCGAATGTTAGAAAAAAAAACCACGGATTAATAGAATTTTTGATGAAATCAAACATAAAAAGTTAGTATCGGGAGCATGTATAAAAAAGCTAAAATTTCTGTTTTCAAAATCGTTTAAAAATAATTTACATTTGTGCATATAGTCCCATCTGTCGGCTGGCAAGAGAACTTAGACGAAGTGATTTGTGTTTCCTCTGATGCTTGCCACTTATTGACGCTACTCATTACGAGATGGCGTTGATAGTAACGTAAATCAAAATACAGTCGACAGAACAATACAGACTTAATATAAACAAAAAAACCGACTTCAAATTAGCAATATTTTGAATGTATTCTGTTTGCTGAATGTAAAATCTTGACTTCATTAACAAATTACCAAAAACGCCGTACATCTCCATATAAAAATTGAAGAATTCCCTCGATTTCTCCAAGATTCCATCATCAGATCCTGGTTTCGTGCCAATGGGATCAATTTCGAGTTATACCCTTTCGATTAAAAAAAAAAATTGAAAATCGGTCCACGGGTCTCCGAGATATCGAGTAACATACACACAAAAAAAAATTAGGTCGAATTGAGAACCTCCTCCTTTTTTTGAAGTCGGTTAAAAAGATCCTGTCATATTATATTTTATATAATATAATCATTTTACAGCCAGCAGAGTAATGTTCCTCGAATGTTCTAAGATCACATTTAGATTGTAAGACAGTTTCCGACAACACTTCTGCCACTATGGCAGTATGTCAGATGTAATTGGCAGTTGGCAAAATACTTACATGTTCAAATACGTGAGCATGTACACAGTCAGCATAGTGATGTTCCCCGAATGTGCTTTGGGAACTACTCTGGGTTGCAAGACGGCTTCCCATATCACTACTGGCACTACGGCAGTATGGCAGATATAATTGGCAGTTGGCAAAATACTTACATGTTTAAATACGTGAGCATGTACAGTATGTGCCCCCACTTAGGTATCCAGGCAATTCGGTGTTTTGAACGCGCACCACTACTACTTAATACAAAGTTTGTCTAACTATTTTTAGCAAAATCAAAATGAGGTAGTTCATGATATTAATATTTCGCTAAAAATAGTTAGACAAACTTTGTATTAGTAGTGGTGCGCGTTCAAAACACCGAATTGCCTGGATACCTAAGTGGGGGCACATACTGTACACAGTCAGTATAGTGATGTTCCCCGAATGTGCTTTTAGATCATCTTTAGGTTGCAAGTCAGTTTCCGACAACACTTCTGCCACTATGGCAGTATGACTGATGTACCTAATTGGCAGTTGACAACATACTTACACATACACACGCACACACACACACACATATTCTCACGCCCGCACTCCCATGAGGGGTAGGCAGAGCACGTGAATTCAAAAATCTAGTGCCACGTTTAGCAATTTGAGGGAAACCAGATGGTTAAACGTGATATTGCAGTGACAGGTTGCTAGTCCATCGCCGACAACACATAAACCTTTTCCCATAGTCGACTCTTACGACACCCACGGGAAAAAAGGAGGAGGTGCCATTCTAACCCGGCACCACACACAGAATACTTACATGTTCAAATACGTGAGCATGTACACAGTCAGCATGGGGATGTTCCCCGAATGTGCTTTAAGTCTGGGTGTAGGACAGTTTCCAACAACACTTCTGCCACTATGGCAGTATGACTGATGTAATTGGCAGTTGGCAAAATACTTACATGTTCAAATACGTGACCATGGTGATATTCTCCGAATGTGCTTTAAGTCTGGGTGTAGGACAGTTTCCAATAACACTTCCACCACTATGGCAATACGTCAGATGTACCTAATTGGCAGTTGGCAAAATACTTACATGTTCAAATACGTGAGCATATACAATATACACAGTCAGCATAGTGACGTTCCCCGAATGTATTTTAAAATCACCTTTAAGTTGTAAGACAGTTTCCGACAACACTTCTGCCACTATGGCAGTACGTCAGATGTAATTGGCAGTTGGCAAAATACTTACATGTTCAAATACGTGAGCATATACAATATACACAGTCAGCATAGTGACGTTCCCCGAATGTATTTTAAAATCACCTTTAGGTTGTAAGACAGTTTCCGACAACACTTCTGCCACTACGGCAGTACGTCAGATGTAATTGGCAGTTGGCAAAATACTTACATGTTCAAATACGTGAGCATATATACAGTCAGCATAGTGATGTTTCCCGTATGTGCTTTAGGAACAACTCTGGGTTGCAAGACGGCTTCCCATATCACTACTGGCACTACGGCAGTATGGCAGATATAATTGGCAGTTGGCAAAATACTTACATGTTTAAATACGTGAGCATGTACACAGTCAGCATAGTGATGTTCCCCGAATGTGCTTTTAGATCATCTTTAGGTTGCAAGTCAGTTTCCGACAACACTACTGCCACTATGGCAGTATGACTGATATAATTGGCAGTTGGCAAAATACTTACATGTTCAAATACGTGAGCATGTACACAGTCAGCATGGTGATGTTCCCCGAATGTGCTTTTAGATCATCTTTAGGTTGCAAGTCAGTTTCCGACAACACTACTGCCACTATGGCAGTATGGCAGATATAATTGGCAGTTGGCAAAATACTTACATGTTCAAATACGTGAGCATGTACACAGTCAGCATGGTGATGTTCCCAGAATGTGCTTTAGGAACAACTCTTGGTTGCAAGACGGCTTCCCATATGACTACTGGCACTATGGCAGTATGGCAGATGTGGTTGGCAGTTCTTGTCAGTATCTTGTCAGCGAAGAGCGGGTAAATTAGAGATCTATCGTAATAGTATAGAGTCCAGAACAGCGTGAGGACCAGCTGGAAAGAAGAATAGGACGTTTTATTATTGTAAATTCAAAGTTGAAAAGCTTATTTATACAAATCCTACTATCCTACTAATATTATAAATGTGAAAGTTTGTGAGTATGTTTGGATGTTTAGATGTTTGGATGTTTGGATGTTTGGATGTTTGTTACTCTTTAACGCAAACACCACTGAATTGATTTTAATGAAACTTTACAGTAATGTACCTTATAAATACATCAGAATAGCACATAGGCTCCAATTTATAAAGATTTTGTTTAAATTTTCCAAAATATGACGATAGGAAATATACTAGGATTCCGCAATTTTCAACGTAAAAAGCTATAAATTGGCATGTGGGCTGTGGCTAACAAGATCTCTTCTTTGTTACCCCGAATTCAACGCGAGCGTAGCCGCGGGCAAAAGCTAGTAGGTTCATAAGAGCACTTTTACATTTAATTTTGCTAAATTTCATAATTGTCAAGCGTATAACTTTTGGCCACCCTATGTTTTAGTGAAATATTAACTTATTCACTAAACAACATACATATTCTCACGCCTGTATTCCCAAGAGGGGTAGGCAGAGCTCATGAATTCAAAAATCCAGTGCCACGTTTAGCAATTTCAAGGTAACCAGATGGTTAAGCGTTATAAAACAAGCGTTCTTTATTTATAAAATTATTTTGATCGCAATTACTGGGTCGAGTAGGGTGACCAGATGTCCGTGATATATGTAGGGATTGATTTATTTTTGTTTTAATTAACTGAGGGGCTGTCTAATTGCGATGCCAACCAGTGCTCCGTGTTAATCTTAGGCAGCTTTATCGGAAAATGTGGTTTCTGTTCACGACTTTGAAGTCACCCTTTATATTATTATAAGGAGAATGAGTCAAAATTGAATGCGCGAATGTCAAAATCCCGCTGTCATAATCATAACAGGATTTGTGTGCAACTCTAGTACAGTATTCCCAAGAAAATAAGTCGTATCGGCTGTTACCGTCAGCGCCGAGAAGCGCAGTAAGATATTCGAGAGTAGCCGAACAAGTAATTTATCTATATTGAACTTTATTCACTAATGCTCTGGGCACTATTTTGCTTGCCATGCACACAAACTTTGTCGGGTACTCGACGCATTTGGCGCTGGGGTGCTAGACATCTGTCATGAGTCATCTGTCTGAGACTTCAATCAATAACCAATCGCAACGCAAGTGTTCAGCGCGCGAAAAATTCTCTTTTATCATTGGTAGATCGAAGTTTCCCGCGCCACAAAACTGATTTATTACGCCGGTATTTCGTGGAGTATTCTTTGTTTGGTAATACTTAATGAAACTACTTACAAATACTGTGGGCCATAGAATGGCAGCGAAAATGGCATCCTTCGGGCCTTTCAAAAACAGCGGTAGCTTGTATCCCGCTCTATTCGCGTTCTTTAGAGTGAGATAGTCGCATATCAAGCCCAGCCCAGCGTGGAACACTTGCACTATCTGAAAATGAAAAAAAAAAGTTTTTTTTTTTTAGTCAAGAAATCACGAAAATCGAACATGTAGTCTTAGCACAGCAACACGCTCTTGTAGAAATACGTACGTACAATCACGCATATGTTCCCAAATGGGATAGGAAGAACACAGGAAACGTGACGTAGAGAAAACCATTATTATGACTATTTCACACTTCGCAAGCACTAGCATAATTTTAGATTTGAAAACAGATGGAGGAGTTACAACAGTGTCAAGTTGCTAGCCTGTTTCCTAAAATATACCTGTCTAAATCTACTTCCTTATTCGCCTCTTACGACATCCACAAAAGAAATGGAGAGGTATTATTTAGGCCCTACACCACACGGGTCTAGTAGAAAAACGTGCGAGATAGACTATACCTGTCACTTTCTGACATCTAGACTGTGAAAGGTATAGTCGATCTCGCGCGTATCTCTACTCGCGCCTTGCTGTGCTAAGCCGGCCGGTAAAATCAACTGAAAAAAAATCCCAAACTGTTTTATGATTTTTTATTGCTGGGAGGTTACTTTCTTTATGTAGCAACGTTCCTTTATGTGTTAAGTAAATTATATCGACTTTACATAATAATGAAAATGTTCCTTTATAATGGAGGAAAATGTGTTGAATTTCAAATTACTCTGTAGTATATAATTAAATCAGATGCTGTACTGATATGTATAATTATACCGCTTCTAAGGTTGCTTCTGCATTTTCATTATACAGGGTGATTGGCTCATCGTGTGCCAATGTAATTTGGCGAATAGATGAGGTCATTTCCTAAATATTCAGCCCTCATAACACATCCAGGTGGTTACTTTTATATAAATTTATGTAGTCACCAAAAAACCCACACTACTACATTTAAACAAAAAAGTAATAAGCGTAGTCTCAAAATAAAATTTTAATTTAAAGCGCACTGATGTATGACCATACTAAATATAAATTTATTTACAAATGACACATCTAGTTTCTTTATTCAGTACCTACTAGCTGACCCGGCGAACTTCGTACTGTGCACTACTTTATTTAGCCGACAAACGATGCTCTTTCAATATAGTTTAAAATGGCTGAATGACGTCGACATTCGTTACGCGCGTTTCTTAAAATATGCAAAATAAATGTGTATTTTTCAATCTTTCTGAAGGAGAGTTATTCTTAACATTTTTTTCCGTAAGAACCATCTACAGAATATTAGAAAACTACAAAAAAAGAATCAGCCAAATCGGTCTAGATAGATATTTTTAATGTTATAGCGTGACAACGGAAAACGGGTTTCAAAATATATCATTTTTGTATAGATTGAAGTTTTCCGAAGAGGTAGAAATAGAATGTGTTACGTGGGCTAAATATATAGGAAATGACCTCTTCTATCCGCCAAATTAGGTACTTTGGCACACGATGCACCAAACACCCTGTATACTATAGTGTAGTTAAGATTTCAACACATTGTATTGTATTGTATTGTATGACTCTTTATTGTACATAAAACAAATATATAAAACAAAATACAGGATAACAGTTTTATGGACAAAGGCGAACTTATCCCCGAGGGGATCTCTGCCAGTTAACCTTCGGGCGATTGACAGAACAAAGGGAAACGAGTAGACATACAAAACACACACATTTTCCTCCATTGTCGAGGAACATTCTCAGTGAGTAGATACAGTATGTTACGTGTTTCGATAAGTGATTACACGAGGTAAAATAAAACGTGCAAAAACTTACAAAAGTCCACGTGGTAAAAAATCGCAACTGTAATGCAGCGAATGCCTGAACATTACTATCTTCCTTAGCCGGCCCTTTCAGGGCTTCAGACATATAAACACAGTTGGTAAGGTGCATGAGTATCGTGACTGCATACCCTAGCATGCGGAGGTAGAGGATCACCGCCATTTTCTGAAAAAAAAGAAAAAAGATGCAAAAAGCAAAATGGCATCGACGGGATTTGAACGCACAACGCGGTGGCACTTGTCCGGATTAAATAATAGGGTACTTTTTATCCCGGAAAAATTGATGTTCCCGAAGGAATGTTCGCTTTATACCGCAATATAACCGAATTCCACGCGGGCGAAACCGCAGGCGGAAAGCTAGTATTTAATAAGAGTTTTCAGACGCGTAGGGTGAAAGTACCAATGCTCGGCTCAACGCCCAATAGATGACACCCATCTGTCACCTGTCTTACTATGACATAAGGTTGCAAGTGCCAAGTATTGGGTCAGTGTTGAGCACAGGGACGTTTACCTAATACCCGACCATTGGTTACAATATTTAATTACCATCATTTTCCGGCCAGCTTGTATACCTAGTGACTAGACACGGAACAATAAAAAATGTTATTAACGTAATTATTTACAGCAAGCATAGGTCAATACCAAATCGCTTAAAAGAATACTGTTTTGAAATAATTTTCCATTCAGCGTTATAAAAACGTGATACTAGTCATACGCCCTCGAAGAACTTACAATCAACCTGCCGAGCCGACGTGTTGCTGAGCTAAGCAACAGACCGTCTAGTGTAATCAAAACGGTCATGGAATGATAACGATTTCGTTTTCGAATTAACGCGACATTGTATGGAAGCTGAGACAGCGGCACGTTTGCACAACTGCCGCGGTCGATACGTCTCCAGAGCGTCTAGTGTGTTTGAATCGATCACGCAGTCGTTAACGAATTCGTTTGTGAGTCATCGCGGAATTGTATGGAGACGTGTCGACCGTGGTAGTTGTGCAAACGTTCCGCTGGCGGCGCTGTCACAGTTTCCATACAATTTTGCGATAACTCGCAAACGAAATCGTTATCGAATTCATCATCGTTTTGACTACACTAGACGCTCAGATCAGCGATGTTTTAAAAAGAGGCCAAATTAGAAGTACCCGAAAGTTACGAGCATGTATGGCAAGAGGGATGAAATGAGTGAAGCGAGAGAAGTATGTCAGAATAGAAGCGAATGGCGCTCTGTTGTCTCTGCCTACCCCGCAGGGAATAAGGCGTGACGGTTATGTACTAGACATAATAGTATTATTATTGTAGTAAAATAAAATGGAAATATGTACATACTTATAGGTATACTCTGGTCTTTATATCGACATTAGCTGGACACGTTTCGGGCCAATTCACGAATCATCATCGAGAGTAATGAGTCAAAGCAGTTGCGGTTGAACGCGCACTGCATTGCTCCTAATGATGAGTTCAGAATTGTCCCGAAACTTGTCCAGCTAATCTCGACAGATACAGGGTGATTGGAACTCAACCCGACATAGTAAATTTCCGCGCAGACCTAAGTGATTTGTAACAGCTCATTTATTCTACTTTGGGAGGTCAGGTTTAGAACACCATTCCATTATTCCTGTGGATACGGTACGGGGCGATAGGCAACAAGCTAGCAACCTGTCGCTGTACCTACTTACGAACTTAAAACCTAAAAGATATCCTACAAAGTGATGAATTTGTTAACCGACTTCAAAAAAGGAGGAGGTTCTCAATTCGACCTATTTTTTTTTTGTGTCTTGATATCTCGGAGATCCGTGAACCGATTTTCAAATATTTTTTTTCAATCGAAAGGGTATAACTTGAAATTGGTCCCATTGGCACGAAATTAGGATCTGATGATGGAATCTTGGAGAAATCGAGGCAACTCTTCGAATGTTATAAGGACATGTACGGCGTTTTTTGTAGTAGTAATTTGTTGATGAAGTCAAGAATTTACATTCAGTAAACAGAATACTTTCAAAATACTGCTAATTTGAAGTCGTTTTTTTGTTTCAAATTATCTATGAAGTGTTTCGTATGACACATACGTAAGGAAAAAATCTTGACGTTGACAATCTTCTTAGTGACACAATAACACTATTGTGTCACTAAGAAGATTGTCAACGTCAAGATTTTTTCCTTCACACCAAAGGATCATTGTCAACGTCATAAAAATTTTGTCATGGTAAATATTTTTACACTTCAACAATAATATTGTACGTGGGACGAAATAGTTCGTGATTTTTAAGAAATATCTCGAAATTTGTATCTTTACATTCGTAACACGTCAAGTAACCGGTTTTTAAGAAACTGGGGTCAGCAGTATAGCCATGACATAAACATAGTTTTGGAACGCGTACGCAACCCAAAAGCGGTTAGAATTAATAACATGTTATATGTAATATGTTACAAATCGAAGCTATATGTTGCCATTGCCACTTTCTAGGTGCGTCAGAGATGATGGCAACTTGCCGGCGCTTTTTGAACCTCTAGGCATATCGGAGATGATGGCAAGAGACCGAATGGAATGTCTCTAATCCCGTGGAAGCAGGGACGCACGCTGTGGGATGCAACCTGTGTCGATACACTGGCACCGTCCTACCTCCACAGTACTTCTTCGGAACGTACAGTCAACCAATTTGATTCCTAGGCCACTGTAGAACCATGTCGTAATAAATTTATTTGTTTATCTTCTTTGGCATTGATTGTTGCATTAGGCATGTCGTGATGACATCTTAACTTTTTCGAATATGTGTCATCGATAATCAATAGAAAAGGAGTCTGTTTAATGTTTACGTATCAATAACTTTCATGTCATAGATATCGGGATGAAAACTAAAAATACTTTTCTGCCAAAACTTCACTGAAAGAGT
>BHDV01005667.1:22597-50274 GCA_005406045.1 Adoxophyes honmai | reverse complement strand
AAAAAAAAAAAAAAAAAAAATTAGGTCGAATTGAGAACCTCCTCTTTTTGAAGTCGGTTAAAAACTAAGAAGCTACGAAGCTACGATACCTAAAAAGAGTAGAAGTTTCTAGTGACCACTATTCAGTACATCTCAACAGTAATTTTAGTTCTGATTTCAAAAGCTTTAGAATCAACTTTTTTTTAATTGACTCTCACTGGTCTTAAACTCACCAATTTCCTCAAATAAAGCGCCATATTCGCGAACTCGTCACTCAGAAGGCACCTCAGATTCATAAACGACGTCGGATAGCCGACAACTTTCTCCGCATCTCGTATAATATTGCTCCAATTCGTGAATGGCGGCCTTAGCAGTATCAAAATTTCGTCCTTTGTCAGGCTGGCCATAGTCGACTCATGTCTTTTTTGAAAAAAGAACGGCGACCGACGAAAAGCGCGGGTGAAAACTCGCGCCATTTTCGAATGTTTGATTTTAGAATACGAGCGCGCGGCGCGGCTGACGGGTAATTGTGATGTGCGCGTTAGAATCTGTGTTGCCACTGGTTTAAATGAAATTCACACGATTTTCCGACCTTAAAAGGTTGCGTGTGAATGAAAATGACATTTATATATGACAAGGTTAAGCTAGGTGGTTATGTCTACAATGACAAGCTATTGTTTCGTTGATGTAATGGTTATAAATACCGGCGCTAATTATTATCCACAAAATGTTTTGTCTTGAAATCTTGTTTGTTGTTATTCTCCTAGGAGCTTTGGACTCGTAGGTAATACACATTACCTTAAATACATACATTATGAAGTAGGTTCAATACATATGTAGCTTATCTATTAATAAAATTAAAAAAGTGATAGTGTGGGGTGTTATTATCTAATAGTAACGAAATTAAAGTTATTAGGTATTTAAAAATAATAACTCATTGCTTGTCATGGAAAATTATCATCGTTATTGATCTGACAAAGTTAATACAAATTTAATGCGTATTTACAGTTTCTAAGAAAATATATAGAAATAAATAAACCTGTTTATTTCCTAATAAAAGTTGTAATCTCCCAAATTCTTTGAAAAAGTTGACTTGACTAGCAACACTGGTGGTCTTGACCGTGTAAAGTAGGCCGACGATGCACAGATCATTCATGAACCGAGTACCGTGTAAGAGAGCAACTTTAACTTTACAAGAAATTATCAATAGTACAATCAAAAATCAACTTTCTGTAACTGCCTATAAAGATCATCAGTTTTTTCAGCAACCGCATATTGCTTGGTTCTAATAAACCAGTGAGTTAGATCTCTAATTTCATGAAGCGATGTTTGAATGGTAGACCATGTAAAGCTGGCGCTTCGGTTGGATTCCTTTTTCGAAAGTTAAGTTTTTATACGCGGTTGAACCATTTCTCTATGAGACCAGTTTTTATTGGGCTGGGTCAAGAATGTGTTTTGGTTTAAATTGAGCGGACTCAGCGGACTATAAATTATCTATATTGTTTTATTGTCGTGGTCGTTAATAAAATTATTTTTAGGTGTATATTATATATTATTTACGTGTTTAGAATAAAATCTCTCATATTCAATGAGGTAACAATTGCACGGACCTAAGCCAAGTGCTTCGATTCGTTTAGGTTCACTTCGTCCACATTCCTATTTCGTCCATATTCTCACACCGTCCACAATCCCACTTCGTCAACATTTCTAGCCAATGCGATTTTCGGTCACCACCACCTTCGAGGAATTTTAGTATGTTCATAGAGCATACTTTTAGTAATAATCAATTCAATTGTATTTTTTTATGTTGAGGCTTTGGGTGTCTTGGGAATGCGGACGAACTGGGAATGTGGACCAAATTAGAATGCAGACGAATTGGTTGCGGACGAAAGGGGATTTTGGACGAATTAGGAATAAGGACGAAATAGGAATCATAACAAAATATAAAGTGGACAAAATGGGAATGCTGATTGCTGACAAAATAGGAAGTGGACAAATTGGGAATTGATTGCGGATGAAGTGGGATTTCGGACGAAGTAGAAATGTGAACGAAATTGGAATGTGGACCAAGTGAACCTAAACGCTTCGATTTATGAAAATTAAGTAGTTGCCAGAACTTTCCGTACGATACGACAAGTATTCAGGATGACTGCTTTTTGCAGGAGTGTGTACGCGGCATTGAAGTATAGGGTACGCGTATGGGTGTATGTCGAGGGCCCGAAGGCTTGCATGGAGTGTGTGTGAGATGACGCCTGTTGTGGAGATTATAATTGGGATGGTTTGGACTTTACTAACTTGCCACTGAGTTTTTATTTCAATCGAAAGATTTGTGTGTTTGGTGGTTTTGTCTGTGTGGTTAGTAAATTGTGTGTGTTACAGATGGCTATGTTTATAAGGATTACTGATTTGTTTTGTTCGTCCAAAATCGTATTGTCCGGTCTATTAAAGTGTATTGTTTTGTCTGTTATTACAAGGACTGGTACACTCTGTGCCTCCACTTTGCTGTCCAGGCAAGATTCGGGGTGTTGGATGAGAATAAATCGCACTGCTAGATCAAAACCGAGCTAACTCGGAATGTTTCTTAATTCAAATTGAAACCGTAGATTAATACATTAAGACTCATTTTTGAATAGTCACATTTAGAGTTAGGTCTGTTTTGATCTAGCTGTGCGAAATATTATTGAAATAAATGTGGGTAAAAGTTTGTTTGGTTTATATGAATGAATGCAAACTACCGTTTCCAATATACATGCTCATTTTTGCTACGTTCTATAACTAACTGGCTGGCCCAATGGTCCGGCACGCTATTCAACTACTCTGAGGTCCAGGGTTCGCGTCTCAAATGTGGTTTGTCACTTTTTGTATTTGTTTTCTTATTATTATTTTAGTGTAGAAGTGGGAAATATTTACAAACAAGACATATGAAATCGTTTAGCAATGTTAACATGCACGATTAGTAATAAATAAATAATGAATTGCAAATTTTCTAAGGTAATAATAATAAGCAGCGCAGTGCTGCCATCTGGAAGGTAATGCCAATAAATTTAAAGTAGTTAAAACATTTGAAGTGATCTAAATAACAACGACGGATAATATTGTATTGGGGTGATAATTAACAAGAAAAGAGTAAATAAAAATAAAATTTTGGATAAATTTAGGATTCATTGCGAAATTTTTAGCGGTTTTGCGTCCTTGTTGAAATAGAAGTGAAACGATAATGTTTTATAAGTAAGTAATTAAGATTAAGTTTTCATTAGTAATAAAGTATGAAATTATATTATTTTAAAGAGAGACAAAAAACAAAAATGATGCTCACTCTTTGGTGTTTCATGAATGAAAGTTACGTTTGTCTAACTATTTTTAGCGAAATCAAAATGAGGTAGTTCATGATATTAATACTACGTAGTAGTGGTGCGCGTTCAAAACACCGAATTGCCTAGATAGGTAAGTGGGGGCACAGACTGTACGACCCAGTTATATATATGTATGTATGGTGTATCAGGTGTATGTATGCTGGAACATTTCAGTGCTGCTGTGACAGCGTCTACAAAAATCAGATGTTATCTCTTATATCTGTTTACAAACGCAAAATGATGCTAGAGGTGGCTGCGAAGCGTGATATAGTCATAATTAGCTCAAATCAAAAAGCTCGAAATATGCATGCAAATATACACGAAAAATGTCAAAATATGCAAAATATTTTAGTAAAAAAATGGAAATCTACACTTTTTTTTGTAAAATCAAACATAAATTATGTACAATTGTATATCAATTAACAATTACTGTAATCTTTTGTACTTGACTACTAATATGGAAAAAATACCCACTATAGTTTTGTCATTGGCTCTGGTGTTTGGAGAATGTGTCTGAATCAGAAAAACACCAGTCTACATTTTCCGATTTAATTCGGCAGTTTTATGCCGTTTCCCTTCCAAAAAACACGCAAAGCAGTGAAAATATGCATTATCAAAGATGTTTTTCGTTAAATATGCAATAACCCTCGAAATAGGCTAAATATGCAAATGTATATGCAGATATGCAATTGCATATAATCCGGTCTCTAGTCATATTTAATCGTGGTTTTGTCTAACACGTTTTGTGTACTCTGCCAACCCATTTCGGAATAGAGGTGTGATTGTATGTTGTGTTGTCATGGCAACGTATTCTTATGTCAAAATTTACAACTCAAAACACTATGTTTATGTTTCAAGTTCCTATCAAGTTCCTAACACGCTACGAGTCGTAATAACTGACTTTAAGCAACAATCATTGTTTTCAATACACGTCTTCAGTTTCCCTACACTATTAAGTAGGTCAATACCTTTTATTAGGGTTGCCAACCAAAATGGAGAAGAGAACCCTTATGGCGCCACTGAACCTTATTTTTTTAATCATCTGTAAGGTAAAAGTACCAATGCTCGACGCCTCAACGGCCAGTAGTTGGCACCCATCTGTCACATTGTCTTACTGTGACATAAGGTTTCATGTGCCGAATATTGGGTTGGATATTTATTTAACCACTTTATATTTCTCCGTGTGGTGCCGGGTTAGACTAGCACCTCCCCCTTTCTTCCCGTGGGTGTCATAAGAGTCGACTCTGGGAAAGGGTTAGTCAGGTTAGTGTATTGTGGACGATGGGCTAGCAACCTGTCTCTTCAATATCACGTTTAACCATCTGGTTACACTGAAATTGCTAAACGTGGCACTGGATTTTTAAATTCATGTGCTCTGCCTACCCCTCATGGGAAAACCGGCGTGAGAATAAGTATGTATTGTATATTACAAGTGACAATAAATAGATAGCTAACGGAAAATCACATGGTGTTGCAGAACCCTCTGTTTGGGAGACCCACTCGCTCGCTGCAAGGTCTTTTCTTCCAACGATGTTATCTTTGTAAATATTACAACCCTGTCAAAAATCAAGATTGTACCTTTACTTCCGTTACCATTATTATAAATGTAACTTACTTCCGTCCTCGGTACATTGTCATCAGACGAGCCAAGTTCATTACTGACCATACGAAGATCTCACAATAGGTACATACATACCGTTACGCCTCTTTCCCACAGGGGAAGACTATTTTGTTCCACTTGCTACGATCCTGACATACCTCTTTTGCTTCATCCACTTTAATTAGTCTCTTTATACATGCTCGTCGGTTTCGGGTGCTCTTGACATGACCCAGGTCTTTAGAAATTTCAGCTGTTTCTAAATAGCCCGCGATGTGGTCACGGAATGTCCGTCTAGGTCTTCCCCTCCCAACACAACCATTCCCACTTCCCGTACAAATCTGTTTAATAAATCTTCTTTCATCCATCCTCTCTACATGACCAAAGCAGCTAAGCATACTTTTAAGATTTGACAAAAAAAAAGCCATACTTAAACCGACCCTCACTTGCATGTCCTAGCATGTGTCGAGATGCCATTTGTGCCTCTTTCAGTCGAAATCCCTTAAATATTCTATCTCTGAGAACTGTAACGTGCAAGTGGTCATCGAAACTACCAAATACGTCTTTTTACGATGGTAAAAATATTTTGTTACCACTATTAGTGAAACAAATTACCACCTGTTTATTTTATTAAATTTATTGTGTAAGGTTATCTGGCAGAAATGGTTCTGCAGTCTCCTTACTTTCTTATTTCTGTATGAAAATATAATTGTTAAGTGGTGTTGAACATTAAACTACCTTGAGACTCACTCATGTTCGTGCGAAGAGAGCGGTGGCGCGCATTGGCACCAGCAGCCGTCGCGGCTCCTAACTGAAGGGCTACGAATTAGCCCAAAACATGTCGAGCTAAACTCGATTTAAAAAACGTGAGTTATCCGTAAAATATTTCAACATGTTTAGTGGTGTTCTAGTATTTTTAGTATAAGAAAGTATATTTTGATTAAAATTTTAAACAATGTTACCCAACTCAGTCCACGACTTGGCTACATAATTATCAACTCCGTCTAGATAAATACCGGTTGTACGCCGTGCGTCCAAATAATTACCGGATGTAATATTATAGCCCTATAACACTGTCGTAAAGCAATACAAATCAGTTACCTCCTAAATCTCAGACAGTACAGTCTTGGTCAGCAACAATGGTTTTTCACTTTCAACGTAGCAAGGATAACCCGAGTTTGATGGATATGTTTAGACCTTTGTACATTATACTATCTATACTAGGGTTATTTCCGTATACAATAAAATACCCGACCAGAGATTACCCCACAGTCAAAGCTAAATCAGCTTTTTACAATGCCATGAGCGCTTCTCTCATGATCATTGCACTTTGCGCTTTCTTTGCCCTTAACGTCATTTACTTTATACACTATAAAATCAATGAAAAAGCTATCGCCATGGTACACATTAACTTTTTTATAGAAATAGCGACACTACTTTCGGGTAGTATCATTATTTACATATCAATCTACAAAAACAAAAGAGCTTATGTCAACATTTTGAACACCATTTCGAACACGTGGAGTGATGCTGGCTTGAAAGAAATAAGGAAAATAACGCAGTTCTTCAAGTTTCAAGTGAAACTTTTAGTATTTGGATTGCTAAGTATGCTGGCGGTGCCATATGTTGCATTAATACTCGAACGTAAAAAGGCTGCGCTTCTATTAGCACAAAAGATGTACAATTTAACGCCAGAGATAGTAATAACTTCCACAGCGGGGTTCTACTACGTACTAACACTAATGGTGGCGTGCTTGATGAAGAACATCAACCAGCAGATACAGAATCTTACCAACGAGCAAGGCAATGAAATTCTAAACAAACTGAGTCACTTGAAGCAAGTTTATGCGAAAACTATGGAAGCTAAACGCGAAATTAATGAAGTTTTTGAAGTACCCATTGCTGTTATACTAGTACAAGGTTTCATAAGTACATTACAGCAAGCACATGGCTTGTTCCATGCATTGCACCACATCAAAATATTTCGGAGCTACGGTATGATTATAGGGACATTTCTTATGGCGTATCCGCTGTTGGTAATGTTCGTTGTGTCGTACACTGGTACTATGTTGAAGAAATTGGTAAGTTACATCAGTTAATAGACCAGAATTGGGATTTATTTGGGAGGATTAAAAATCTATTTGTATATTTGTTGCTGATCATATAATTGTCTAAGGACAACGACCGATAATGGCCATAATCCATTAGTCACGTCAAGTCACGTTTTCTATTTTTTACAGGCAACAAAAATTGGACAATCTTTGCATAGCATACCAGTTGAAGAAAAGGACACGACAATGTTTTTACAAGTGAGTTGTTGAAAGGAAAAGAATACATTTAATAACATGATTTGATATACATTCGTTAAATCTGGGGGATCTGTTACAACTCAGACGTATTTGAATTTAGTTCAATTAAAAGAAATTTGTTAACCTTAAAACATATTGGAATACACTTTATTTATTATGAACCTGACTGTGAAGCTTAAGGTCCCGGGTTCGATCCCCGGTCGGAGCAGATGTTTGTATGATGAATACGAATGTTTGCTCTCGAGTCTTGGATGCTTACCTATAATTGGGTACTTTTCACGAAAATCCGAAATTCTTGTCCTTGGAGTTTATGCAAAAATCCAACAAAGAAATGGATGTTACTAATATTNNNNCCGCGGTTACAATTTAGGCCTTTGTCCTGAAGGATACGCGCTTGTAATACTACCATTGACGAGCAAGTGTGATGAAAAATATTAAGTTAACTAAAAACTTATCATTTCATCAATTTAAAAGTAAGGTGAAGACAATTTTAAGTTCTTAATCACAAGTCTAATGCATTTTTGCGAAAATTACTGCAACTCAAGCGAACAATTCGATCCAATCAGAAACAAATATTTGGAACGCTTGCATTTGGTAAACACATAGTTCTCGAGAACTGCTGTCAATAGCATGACTGCATGCGATGAATAAGTATTTCTAAACAGTTGCATTTTGCTGCGCGCATTCTTATATTGATACGTGTTTGTCGCAACACAATTGGTCTTTGTTGCACTCCGGTCGTAAACAACGTGGAAGGAAAAGTTACTAAACAGTATTTTAACCATAAATAGGTTGATATGTGTGGTGCGTTTATCTGGTTGAAGCCCTATAAAGCCGTTATATTCCATAGCTTTAGTATCTAATACAATGTGAGCACGCTTCGCTAGGGAGCTGAGCGTGATGAGCGTCTAATATAATCAAAACGGTCATAAAGGTAAACTATTTTATTTGCAAATTAACGCGAAATTGTATGAAGACGTGTCAACTGTGGCAGTTGTGCAAACGTTCCGCTTGGAGACGCTGTCTCAGTTTCCATACAATTTAGCTTTAATTCACAAACAAAATTGCTATCGAATCCATGAGCGTTTTTATTATACTAGAGTCTAGTAACTAGACGCTCTGTACTATAATACAAGTAGAGTTGGATAAAACATACCAAAAAAAGTTCAAATTGTTAAATAGAACAAGAAAGGTGTCATATTTATAAGATTTTTTGTAGGTATATCAAAAATATAAGAAGTAGGTACACAGAGCTACAAGGAGGCTTAAATAATTAATATTTTAATGTACTTAAATCCTTACTTTGCCGTATGGTGTCAGTTTTACTCCATTTTTTCCATAGATGTCTTAAGAGAAGACTAAGGAAATGGGTTAAGGTATACATGGGTACTTTTCACGAAAATCCGAAATTCTTGTCCTTGGAGTTTATGCAAAAATCCAACAAAGAAATGGATGTTACTAATATTTCTATATAATCCTCATAACCATATGTAAAACTTTCACATGAGATTTCAAAGCTGTATAAATAAATAAACAAAAATGCATAACCATAATGTTCCTAAAATCATTCCCCCACTGTGTCCCAAGTGCCAATTTTATTTACTTTTATTTACCAAAAAAGCACAAAAATCATTTGAATCATATTCAAGTAGGCCGTATTGTATAAAAATAATAAATATTTATTGGTTAAATCGAAATAAGCGCTAAGCAGTAAAAAACAAACAAAAAAAATAATATTTTGTGGGTGTCTCACATAAAGAAATCATTCCCTCACACTATTACTGACAGTTGAATTTTGAACGCATTTTAAATAAAATACGAACGCTACCATTAGTTTTTGAAAGTTGGCACCAATGTCAATCAATCAAAATGGCGAATTTTCTGTGATTGTGTTCGGGTGTGCGCTGCTAAAAGATTTTATTAATTTTAGGGCTAAATTAAATTTTTGACCGTCATTTCATCACATTCTAAAAAACAAAAGGTAAGTAGGTACTTTAACTGATTATAAGTTGCATCGATAAGATGGCTTTTGGGAGTTATTTCATTAAGGAGAAAAATTATTTTCAAAGTAAGGTTATGTCACGAGTAATTTTCGGTTATTCTTTATTTCGTCATTCCCTCACCATCATTCCCTCATTAAAGTTTATGGTGAGGGAATGATGATATATGAGGGAATGATTTTTGGGTGAGCTAACTGGCTCTTTTTATTGTTTTCTATTAATTAACGTTGGAATTTATTGCTGTAGGCTAAAAAATGTCAAGAAAAAAGAAGATAAGCAAAGAAGAAGCTAAATTGAAAAAGCAAGAATATGACCGAAAACGCAGGGAAAAAATGAAAGCTGATCCTGTAAAACTTGAAGTACTTCGCCAAAATGAAAGAATTAAATACCTGAAAAAAAAAGAAAAAGGTAAACATTCACAGAATACACATGCTAAGTGATAGTCCTGTCAACCAATACAAAAACAAATTCATGTTTCATCTAGTATATCATCATTTAAATGATTTATTTCCTGGTGCGACATTTTTTGCGTGGAATTATTCGGAACCTGGCCATGGCAAAGGTGCCCCTGATGGCGTAGGTGGCACGTTAAAAAGAACAGCTGACAAGGCGGTGGCTGAAGGCAATGACATCGTAAATTTGGAATCTCTCAAAGAAATTTTGTTGGCAAGATGTTCTTCAATAAAACTATTTGAAGTTACCACTGCTAATATCGCGAAGATAGAAGAGTTAGTCAAACAGTCAACCATCATTGCTGCATTTCGTGGAACCCAGAAAATTCGTCAATTTGTCTTCAGTAATGATGTCTTGGAATTTAGAAGTCTTTCATGTTGTGAATGCGCAGAAAAGTGTAAACATTATCACATGGGATATTACAAATCTTCAAAACGTTGCATCGAAAAACCATCACAACCAAGCATATCCTTTGAATTAAAATCAAATCATGATGATGGACATTCGTCAAATGATGTTATTTGTACGCACAGTAATATCACTTACAATATTGGTGATAACGTACTTATCAAATGGGACGAAAATGTTTATCCAGGCGAAATTATATCAGTTTCTGAGGAAGCCGCTTTAGTAAAGTGTATGAAAAGAGGAACGAAATCTTGGAAATGGCCTAAAATCAAAGATGAACAGTTATATGCCTGGCATGACATTCTGAGGAAAATTGAGCCACCAAAATTAATCAGTAGGGGTTGTTATTTTATAAAAGACTTAAAGTAGTCTAAAAGATCTGATTAAGACTTTAATTGTAACTTTAAGACTGAATCGTTTAAGATTACAAATTTTAAAAGTAGGTTACCTACTAAATTAGAAGTACTTATTTTTTGTTTGGAAGAAAGCCAGTTAAGTTAAAGATTTTGTTTTGTTGATTTAAAACTAAACGTTTATTTTATGTTGGACTAAAGTTTAAAATAAGAGGTTTTTCTGTTGTTAAAAATGCTGTTAGATAAATCTGTAAGTTAACAAGGGTTTTGTTATTAATTTAAAGTGCTATACTAAATAAAAATAAGTTTAAATTAGAGTTTAATTTTAATCTTACCTACTTTTTGAATAAGAACAAAATTTCATTCAATAATTTAAAGATTATACTTTGTAAAAAGACATTTTATTTGAAAAGCTTCATGAATTGTCTGTAATAATCATTCCCTCACTTTGTTTTTTTTTAATGTCCTCATAACTTTTATAAAACGCGATGATTTCAGGGACCACTACATAATTATAGTCGAGTAACATTAGTACTATCAAATTCACATACAATAAATATCAAATCATTTTAAAATTATTTGGTATTTTAAGAAAGCCGAATTTCGCCATTTCGTGGAAATTACCCAATTATATAAGTAAGTTTATCTGTTGTCTAGTACCCACAACACAGGCATTAAAATGCCTAATTTTGGACTAGGTTATCGGTGTAAAATATTGTCCAATGATTAAATTAAAGAATATAAAATATTAAATGCCTAACAATAATAGACTGTAAACTGTAAATAGGTATATTTATTATTAAAAACATTGATGTTTTTTTCCGCCTAAAATAGATCGAAAAAGGGCTCCCGTGGCATGGTGCCCAAAAGGCTGGCAGTGTTCCCCGAAAAATTCAAAATTCAAAAGTTGCTTCGACCAGGGTCACCAGGGTCTTTTTAAATTCGTTAAGAAACATTTGTGTATCAACATTACATGCATAACAAACACATTGCCTATCGCACAAGGGTCTCTTACTCCTTTTACTAACATTATATTACGGGTATTTTCGTATTTTCCTAACAGATACAGCATTTCTATAAGTCAATGCACTACAATGATACAGATATAACAATATTCGGATTCTGCTCACTAAGTTCGAATCTGTGGTTCAACGTAAGTATAACATAAGGATTCTGGATATAGCATGTACCAATGCTCGACGCCTCAACGCCCAATAGATGGCACCTATCTGTCACCTGTCTTACTATGACATAAGGTTGCAATTGCCAAGTATTGGGTCAGTGTCCAGCACAGGGACGTTTACCGTAATATCAGGTGTTGATTTTTAGGGTCATAATATGCTATCGAAAAAATGGTTTACGGCACTACCCAGCACAGTCCTTTTTTTTTTTTTATCGAAGTGGAAATGCTTTACGCATACCCCGGGCATGGGACCACCAGCACAGTCCTAGCACGACCTTTTTTTTTATTCAAATATGAATATTTGGCGGTTCTGTACAGTACGTATATTCATAAATGTCATAATTGTGTGTAAAGATACGTATCCTTTTCTTACAGGTCGCCGCGTCGGTAGTCACATATTTTGTAATTCTCGTGCAATTCGACTTCTAAACCTGAATGTTAGAAAAAGTCTCATGTGATGAGGTAAAGTGACGTCATTACTAAAGTCAATTTTTTTTTTCAATTTCATTGTCAGAATTCCAAAATAAATCCTCAACTAGGATAAACCTATATTTATGCAAATAGGCTCCTAAAATCACTTTAAGGTAAACGCAGGTATTAACGACCCATCGAAAATCTGCAGGTATTACCGACCTATTAACGTTATTTGCAATTTATCCGATTCTAAAACTGTTTTAGCTATAAGTAAGTATAGCACACACACGCGCTCGTTTGTTGCCTATCGTTTAATCATACTTTAATGTGCATAACAATACGTAATAGAGATAAAATGTATCGGTTTCTGTGCGGACCTGCGTGGAAGCCCTTGTTTCACTAGGTAAGAAAGTGACGATTCTGCGTAAGCAATTTTAAGCAAACCGGTGAAGCCAAAGCATACAGGATTTCACTCAACTGACTCGTCCAAGTGTGTTCTATTAATTTGCTATCACTCTTAAGTACAAAGAAGCCCTTTTATATTGGAAATCTGCAAATTAAAATAGGGCGGTAATAACTTCACGACTTTTTAAGTTGGATCGTATTAACGACCCATAGGTCGGTGATGGCCTCAACGTAACATTTTGATTTTCTTTCTTTTTTATGTTTTTATTAACTGATAGCAAAACTATCAATAAACCATTTGATTCACAAAGAAATAAGCTTTGTGTAAAACTATATACGACCCATGCAATGTTGTCTAGTTTTTTTATTTTTGCATTTTCAAAGTTGTGAAAACTATAATAATATACGAATATTGATGTTGTATTGCAATTTTTACAAATTATGATTTCTTTATCAAAGACTGATTTGATACTATTGTTTTTTATTATACCAATAGATTGAAGTGTATTTTACAGTCGAGTTAATCAACAAAGTACATTCTAAGGTTTTTTTATGAATCGGTAATGCATTTTACATCTATACTTACTAATTTTATTACCGAGCCATAGTGGTCGGTTTTGGGTCGGTAATAGTGACAATGGGAAGCTTTTACCGATCGCACTTATTTTTTTATTTCTAAACTAGTTGTTACCCGCGAGTCCATCTGTAATTCAGTAAAATTTGTTAATAGATGTGCTCGAACCGTTAGCGAAGTAAGCTGTAAAATTCTTTTTTTTTCATAATGCATATGATTAAAAGAACAGTGCAGGTATTAGAAATTGTATTTTGGAAGTTTTTTATTCATTCTAGGGTTTTTTTTTTAATAAAATAAAAAGTAAACTTATAGGTAACTAGCTTTTGCCCGTGGCTACGCTCGCGTTAAATTCGGGGTAACACAGAAGAGATCTTGTTAGCCACAGCCCGCATGCCAAATTTATAGCTTTTTACGTTAAAAATTGCGGAATCCTACTATTTTTCCTATCGTCATATTTTGGAAAATTCAAACAAAATCTTTATAAATTGTAGCCCATGCGCTATTCTGATGTATAAGCTACATTACTGTAAAGTTTCATTAAAATCTATTCAGTACTTTTTGCGTTAAAGAGTAACAAACATTCAAACATCCAAACATACTCACAAACTTTCACAGTTATAATATTAATAGGATACAGTTTTTTTATTTGTTAAACATACACGAGAAGAGGTTGCTACGGAAATCTAATCAAAGTGAGACGTGTTAATATATTTTTGGTTTTTAATAAGTTATTTTCAGTAATGTTTTTGTACCATGTTTCCTTACGATCGGTAATAGCTTCCTAAAAATCGTTAATAGCATCACGACCGTTATCATGGGTCGCTAATAGCAACAATCGACTTTGTCACTTCAAAAATTATTTTTACCATGATATTCTTGTAATTGGTAGTAATTCACTTAGTAAATAAAATCTATAGATATATAATTAGCATATAAAAATAATAAAATCACTCTGAAGATAGCCAGTAGGTATACTTAAAATTCGCCATTGATTTCAAAATTGCCTTAAGGGGGTCGTTAATACCTGCATTTACCTTAGCACGTCATTTTCGAGTCTACCAGCGCTTCGGCAAGACTTTCATCGCCAAGAAGAATGCGCAGCAAAAAACATGACCGAAAGTATTTTTTTCAAAATCAGTGTAACAATTCATTACAAAAAAACACGGCGGTCACCTCGAAAGCCAAGTCAAGGTACTAACCGAGTTTGTCCTTCTCGGCCTTTACGAGGTTCTCGTCATGGGGGATGGTGATGTCGACGAGCACTGCACGGCGCTGTGATCGGTCTATTATCACGATATCAGGCTTATTGGCAACAGTAGTCCTGTTCGTGATAACACATCGATTAGAACGACCATTCTCAAAAACTGGCGCCGGTGTGTATTTGTACATCATTCCAGATTATTAAGTATTATGAAGTGAACAATACACATAACATACATGTTTGTAACATAGATACAAGTAAATAATAAAAGTATAATAATAATTACTAAACAGTAACAAGACTTTTTTTATTTTATTTCTCCACTCTATTAGCTGATGTAAGCTGATTTTAGGCAGTACTATACCTTAACTGTTTAGGTATGTAGTTAAAACAATGTAAACAATCTTGTCATGTCTTTTTGTTGAAATACACAGTCTAAAAATGAAAATCGTTACACTATACAATTCAATTATGAAAGTAAATGATTTTTTCATACCTAAATTGTAAAATGTAAAGATTTCGATTTATAAAGTGTACGTTTAAATAAAACGACACGTCAAGATCGTTTATATTGTTTTGACTACCTAAACAAATAAGGTATAGTGTAGGTACATACACATTTACACACACACACACACACACACACAGACACGTCAAACTTATAACACCCCGTCGTTTTTGCGTCGGGGGTTAAAAATAAAACTAAAATTAGTAAAGTTTATTTTTTTCACTTAGATAATGACGATTTTATAAGAGATGTTCTGGAACTCAAGTTTCGATGTCAAATTGCACTAAAATGACAAAATATGTGACAACCGACGCGACTACCTGTAAATAAAAAAGAAGTCATATTTACAAACATACACAAAAAATGGCAAGAAACAGTAAATTGTGAATTTCGACTTTTAACAAGTTCCCTGTGAAGCTGGCAGTCAAAAAATTAGTCGACACGTGCAGTTTTTTATTTAAATTGATCTGCGTCGGAATATTTCAATAAATAATAAGTCCCCAGGCACCCCATACGCTTTATTACCTACTATTTTGATCATACGTGCAAGCAAATGAATATGATCCAGATCACACGTGCAGATTTTGATCAGCTCATAGCATTAACAAAGGGCAGTGCATCATATGTGCCGCACTCACGTGTCATCAGTGCCTCGAAATGCACCACATGTGGTGCATGCACAGGGAACGTGTTAATTATGAATGTACGCAATGTTAGCAACACCATTTTGGAAAAAAGAGATTGTCCTAGACCTGTGCCGAAATTCGCCATTTTATTTAGGTTGTGCTAGGCTGTGCTAAACCGGGTAGTGTCAAAAACCATTTTTCGCTAGCATAATCTTTGACCATAATTACACAAATATACGTCTCACGCCTGTATTGCCAAAAAGGGTAGGCAGAGAACATGAATTCCCAGAGTCGACCTCTTACGACACCCACGGGAAGAAAGGGGAGGTGCTATTCTAACCCGGCACCACACGGGGCCTAATTATTATGGGGACCATAATTATCGCCAGATATTACTTATCTTTATCTACTTTGTCCAGAACCCTGCTGATAATGTTACACTTAGGGAAGATGTAGGTAATGGGGATCATTTAAGCGCGAATGGAGATAAAAGCTAATATATGAATGAAATATTTTTTTCTATATTTTTATTATAAACTTCAATTCCTTGACTATCAAATGAGATCAACTTTAAACACATTGGTCTATTAATTTGGGTACAGTAATTAAATTAACACGTTCACTGCGAAAGGAGGTGGATTAGACCTCATGCATAGCTGCCATCCCGTGCGGCAGAGAAAATAGCGTACTTTCCCCTGGTGCGAAGAGCACAATTTAGTTAATCTTTGGAGTAGAACAAAGACAAATATACTTTTCAGTTCGTCTCTTAAACTAGTATTTTAATACATATTCCAAATACTCGAGAGGCGGATTGAACCTCTCCCGCACAGGTTAACTTTTTTTTCTTTTCAGTGCGGGAAGGGGTTGAATCCACCTCTGACCCCTTGCACACCCCGCGCCGCACTGAATGTATACGATGTAAATAGCCAGTGATGTGCCATCCATTGAATAAGTCGAACGCATCATAAGTTTAAAACTATTGTTTATCTTGAGACGAAAAATTACTAACCTACGTAACCACTTTTTTGTTTGCAATGTTTCAACGACAATCATTCGAAATAAATACATACATACATACATACATACATACATACAATAAATAAATCACGCCTATGTTCCCAAATAGTGTAGGCAGAGCATACGAAACGTGAAATAGACATAAAATATGATTGTGACTATTTCACGCTTCGCAGCCACTTCTAGCATCTTTTTGGATATGAAAGTAGGTGAAAGAGGTAATCTAATAGTGACATGTTGCTAGCTAGTCACCTTCAGAATACCTAAACCAATTTCCTTAGTCGCCTACTACGACATCCACGGAAGAAATGGTGATTTGCTATTCTAGACCCGAAACCACACGGGATTGAAATAAATAATTGATTATTATTTACTATTACTTTTATTGATAACTTATACGTTTCCCATCCCTACTTAGGATTATCCTCCTGACGACCAGCGTCAAATTATGTGCAGTTCAAAATTGACTCTTAATGTCAATAGACAAGGTTACAAATGACTTTTATTTTAAGTACTATGTATAGCACGCCAGTCGTCAGGAGGTTAAGTCGGTAATTTCAGTGCGAAGGGAGGTCTTAAAGACCTCATAAAGTTTTTTATTTTTATTAATAGTTCTAGAAGTCCTAGATTCGGGCGAAGCTAGAATCAAATTAAGTAATAGATGGAGAATCCATAGTAAAAAAAATGGAGCACTAAAATAAAACTCCATCGAGATATAAACGTTTTTTCTTTTCCTGGGTGAAGAGGCGGAATGGACCTACTGACGCACTGGATAAAAAATGGGAAAGGGGTTGTTTCAACCTACTAACGCACCAGAAAAACAAACACAGAAATCAGTCTCGCAGTGAACGTGTTAAAAAAAGTAGGTTTGATCACGATGGCCAACATTGGTTGGCATTTTCGTCCAAATAATTGTGCGCAGACTCCCATCTGGTACAGTTGGCATGATCGCAGAGCACATTAGAAGTACCACGATAGGTACCATGTTTCATCATTTCGATCGAATTCTTCACATACAAGACACAAGTTAACCCTAATGTACAAGAACACTTGAAAGCTTATTTGACGAAAAAATGTTTTTATAATTTAATTGATTATTTTCTTTTAAACACCTAAATTCTTGTTGACATTAAGTTAAAATAAGTGGAGTATTTTTTTTAAGGACTAGGAATTTGACATGGTAATATTTAGACATAGCTATATGTAGATTTAAGTTATTAAAAATGATTTTAGTTTATGTAATGGTTAGCCCTCTTATATTGCTGTGCCCTTGCAGGGCGTCACATGTATAGTAATACCTAGTCTATAATTCCACCTGTTCGAATTGTAATGTGATTATTTATTATTTATTTATTTATGTGATTGCAATAAATACTTTGACTTTGACTTGTGAAGTTATTTGCATCGTCTGCTTCGTCATTTTCTTTATCTTGGCGCAACTCATCCGTGTTCACGTCGGACGTCGAAGTAGCATCATTACATCATTAGACTCCTGTAAATACGTCTAGTATGTTCATTTCGATGGTGCAGTCGTTAACGAATTCGTTTGCGAGTTGTCGCGGAATGTATGGAGACTTGTCGACCGTGGCAGTTGTGCAAACGTTCCGCTGGCGGCGCTGTCTCGCTTTCCATACATTTTTGCGATAACTCGCGAACGAATTCGTTAGCGACTGCATGATCGATTTGCACCATCGAAATGAAAACACTAGACGTACTGAATATTAGATTATGTCATACTTACGTTGAACCACAGACTCGAAGTTAGCGATCCGAATCCCAATATTGTTATATCTGTGTCATTGTAGTGCATTAACTTGAAGAAATGCTGTATCTGGAAGGAAGATACACGTAAGTAGAGACTGTAACAGAACCTCGGACGTTAGACAATGCGCATGTAATTCAAATTCTTTAGCCTTCATAATTTGTTCGCATTATAGGACAAACTTCACCATGAAGTTCAATATTCAGTATTTATGTCATGCAACTAGTCAATTTTAGAAGTATTTCAACCTGCTAAACATCCAACTTCCCTGACTGTACGTACGTAGATAGAATAGACCGAGCGTACGATAAGCAATACTTATGCATGTAATTCAAATACATACATAACGTCACGCCTCTTTCCCGCAGGGGTAGGCAGAGACCACTTTGTTCCACTCGCTACGATCCTGACATACCTCTTTCGCTTCATCTACATTCAAATTATATGTAAGTAATTCTAATACTCGTACCTATTGGGTAGAACAGACCCAGCGTACGATAGACAATATGCATGTAATTCAAATACTTTTTTATTTTATAAACAAGTTTTTTGTCTACTGACTCGTGGTCCGTACCTTGATGATTTTAGATTTTTTTATTTTTATTTTAGAATAAACTGTGCGCTCGGCGCAAAGACACAGCAGTTTTTTAAAAATACATGCTCTTAAAATGAATTACAACTAGAGTTTTTTCCTTTTTTCCCCCCTTTTTTTTCTTTTTTTCTCCTCCTTTTCATGCTTTTTTTTTCTTCTATTTCTCTCTCTATGCCATTACTTATCTTACATTTGCATCTGCATTATGCTGCAGGATAGCCCCTAGCACCTGGCTAAGCCGGAGATGATATTTGTTTTGCTATTATGTACTAAGTTAAGATATTAGTCCAGTCATAATTGACATCCGAAATCGAAAATTTAACAATAATTCCAAAAGTTTTAAACTTCGGTCTAGTGAATGGTACATTGAGACAACAATAAATCTCATTTTGCAACCTTGTCCGCAGTCCGGAACATTGTTAAAATTGCAATTTAATTAATTTCGAAAACATCTATTCTGATGCAATACTGGTATAATAAGGATATTGTAAAAAATTTTTTTGCAAATTTGTAAATGCATCAGAATAGATGTTTTCGAAGTTTGCAACCAAGTTTCAAAACTTTTGTAATTTTTCCGAGACAGCCTTGCTCAAAAAATGACCACGAATTTAAAACGAATTATAAATAAACATGTTCCAGTCGACCAAAAAGGTTGCAAATTTATACAACCGTTCGGTATATTTTTCCGATGTATGTGTCAAGTTTGCAGAACTTTTGGAACGTTTTCCTTCAATTTAATAAAGAAAAACATTAATTTTTAATAACAAAAAATGTTCCGTACACTTGAATTGGTTGCAAATTTGACACGTGATGTAAAATAGTATATTTAACACAACTCCAACTTTGCAGAACTTTTGGAATTTTTTTCACGACCATACAGCAAAAATTAATTAAATTGCAATTTTAACAATGTTCCGGACTGCGGACAAGGTTGCAAAATGAGATTTATTGTTGTCTCAATGTACCATTCACTAGACCGAAGTTTGAAAACTTTTGGAATTATAGTGAATTGATTGTCTTGACTGACTGGACTATATGTAATTCAAATACTCGTACGTATTGGTTAGAACAGACCCAGAGTACGATAGCCAATGTGCCTAATTCAAATGGACCACAACAGTACGTCTCGTGCGTTCAAATCGATCATGCAGTCGTTGACGAATTCGTTTGCGAGTTATCGCATAATTGTATGGAAACCGAGACAACGCCGCCTGCGGCACGTTTGCACAACTGCCACGGTCGACACGTCTCAATAATCGCAAATGAATTCTTTAACGAATGCATGATCGATTTGAACACACTAGATGCTCAGGTGACATAAATTATGACGTCTCTACAGATGAATGATTGAAATACTTATAACTTTAGTATCTTCAACTGTTGACTTATTACAGCAAACGTACAATCGAACGAATTGATTCCTGACCCACCATAGAACCTATTCACAGTGAAAGTCATAGTGACATTGCATTGCTTGACAAAGGGAATGTTTATGACGTTTATTGTGATAACGTTCTGCGGTGGGTCAGGAATCAGTTGGTTCGATTGTACATTAAAATACAAGCTTTATTTTTGGATGAATAATAATGTTTCTTGTGTCAAATTGTTTTCACAAATATCTTTCTTTTGTTACTTTTGCTGTATCAAGGCGTCGCCTTCAACAACTTACTTGTAAAAACATTGTCGTGTCCTTTTCTTCAACTGGTATGTCATGCAACGATTGTCCAATTTTTAAAGCCTATAAAAAGTGAAAAACGTGATTTGACTAGACCGATGGATGATGAGTCGTTTTTTAATTATACGTGTTATAAAGATTAAATATAAGTACTTAAAGCAGAAAGAGGATTGAATGACTAATACAGATTCAATTTACAATATTTGAAAAAAAAAAACAATATTTCCTCTTATTCAGTTTGCAAATCTTTTTGAATGAAAAATTTTAAATCCGTCAAAGACTACACTCTGTTAAATAATCTATGATAACAATCAACTCTATAAAGTGACAGCTTAGTAGTGTTTACAATATTTTTCGCTTTAATAACTTTAATTTTTTCGGGTTTTTTGTAACCCGTTGTAAGTCAACCCAATTGATTTTTGATCGACCGATTAAAATCAAAATTTTGGCCTATTAACTGATGCAACTTACCAATTTCTTCAACATAGTACCTGTGTACGACACAACGAACATTACCAACAGGGGGTACGCCATAAAAAACGTCCCTATAATTATACCGTAGCTCCGAAATACTTTTTTGTGGTGCAGAGCATAGAACAAACCATGTGCTTGCTGCAACGTCGTTAAGAATTCTTGTACGAGTATAACAGCTATGGGCACTTCAAAAACTTCGTTAATTTCTCGTTTAACTTCCATAGCTTTCGCATAAATCTGTTTCAAGTGACTCAGTTCTTTCAAAATTTCACTTCCTTCCTCGTTCATGAGATTCTGTATCTGCTGGTTGATATTCTTCATCAAGCACGCCACCATCAGTGTCAGTACGTAGTAGAACCCCGCCGTGGAAGTGATCACTATCTCTGGCGTCAAATTGTACATCTTTTGCGCAAATAGAAACTTAGCCTTTTTACGTTCCAGTATTAATACAACATAAGGCACCGTCAGTATACTAAGCAATCCAAATACTAAAAGTTTCACTTGAAACTTGAAGAACTGTGTTATTTTCACCATTTCTTTTGAGCCAGCATCACTCCACGTGTTCGAAATTGTGTTCAAAATGTGAACGTAGACTCTTTTGTTTTTGTAGATTGACACGTAAATAATGGTACAACCCGAAAATAGTATTGCTATATGTACGAAGAAGTTCATGTTTACCATGGCGACGATGTTTTTATGGATTTTATTTTGTATAAAGTAAATGACGTTGAGAGCGAAGAAACCGCAAAGTGCAAGGATCATGAGAGAAGCGCAAATGGCGTTGTAAAAACTGGATTTAGCTTCAACTGTGGGGTAATCTGACGTCGGGTATTTTATCGTATACGGAAATAATCCTAGTATAGATAGAATAATGTATAAAGGTTTAAACATATCCATCAAACTCGGGTTTTCCTTACTACGTAAAAAAGTGTCATTATTTGCAAAGAGAAAAATCATTTTTGGTAACCAAGACTGTACTGTCTGAGATTTGGGAGGTAACTGATTTGTTTTGCTTTCCAGCGACACTGTTATAGCGCTATCAGATATTATATCCGGTAATTATCGGACGCACGGCAGGTAATAATTGTATACTAGTTCATGGAGTAGGGTACCACTTTTTAAAAATAATTCAAATTATACTCCATAGAAGACACCACACACCACTAAACGTTTCTTTTTTATACAGAAATAAGGATTCAAATAAAATTAATTAATTACATGGTGAAATGATGTAGTCAAACATAAACGATATACGAATGCCCATGACTTGGCCCTACAGATGACAGAAGTAACTAAATGGTACAATCTTGATTTCTACAGGGTTGTAATTTTTACAAAGAAAACATCATAGGAAGGAAAAACTGAAAATGAGTGCCTGTTTCTTGCAATTCAAAAATAGTGTGGCGCCTTCACTACCGAAAGTTAATGATTATTTAAATTTAGTATCGATTATAATTATGTTATGAGTGCCCCCACCCCGTGCCCCCACCAAGTCGAGCAAAAAAGCGTCACGGCCGTACCATCCTTTTCTCGAAGCAATTCAGACCATTTTCGACCCCCTGTAACTTCGTTGTGGATAAAACTAGAAGACTGAAATTTTCAGTAACCATGCAGGCATTGTAAAGACACGTATATTTCAAATTTCATTCAATTTGAACCAGTATTTTAAGAATTATAACGGGTCAAATTTCTCACATTCACTGACTGACTAACCGAGCATCAAAAGTCTAAGGCACTTCTAGCAGACCTAGAAGCTTCAAATTTGGAATATAAGTAGTGTTTGGTGTATGAATCAAGGAAAAACTAAAAAATCTAGAAAAAAAAATTTGGTTTCCATTTTTGTGGTTACAAAATACAAAAAGAAATGAGATCCCATCAAAAACAATACTTGTCAAAAAAAACCAAATCTCGCAACTCAGTTGTTCTGTGGTAAAAAGTTGTGAGAAGCATGTAATACCAAGTCGGTACCTATAACATGGTATAGTCATGTGTAAAAAAAAAATTAATGTATATTTCTATAAAAACTTTAAAACATACATACATACATACTTATTATCACGCCTGTATTCCCATGAGGGGTAGGTAAGTTTAATACCTATTTTTAAATACCTAAAAACATTAGTGTCGCATTAAGAGTTCTCTTTACCATTTCGGTACGGAACCCTAATAAAGGGTATTGACCAATTTAATAGTGTAGGTAAACTGAAGACGTCTTTTACTATATCTTACACTTAGTTATTACGCCTCGTAGCGTGTTAGGAACTCGATAGGTACTTGAAACTTAAACACAGTGTTTTGAGTTAAAATTTTTGACATAAGAAAACGTCGCCATGACAGCACCACTAGCGACAAATATTGACATAAGTCAAGGATGTACGGAAGAGCAAGGAGCTGCACGGGCGCTTCTACCGGGCCCTGAATGGGCCTGATGTAGATTTGCTCGCGTCGGTAAACTGGCTACGCTTCGGCAACCTCTTTGGGGAAACCGAGGGTTTTGTCTGTGCAATTGCTGATGTAGTTATCATGACGAATATCTACCGGAATTATATCCTCGAGGACAGTGTGGTCTCTAACACAGTACACGGTAAAAAAATTAAGTAAATAAACACTTTATTATACAAAAAACACAAAGTACAAAACGTACAGTAAGCAGGGGAAATACAAAGGTGGACTTATTCTTAGATAGATAGATAGATTTATTTATTTCAATTTGAAAATCACACTATACCTAATTCACATGTCAGATGCAAGTAATTCACAAAAAGATCGTCGAATTGTAAACAATTGTTAAAAAAATGATTAGAAATATGCATAAATTATAACAATAATGTCAACACAAATAATTCAAAACAAATAAAAAATACAATTTAAATACAAAATAATGTCAGAATAAAATCATGTCACAAAAATGTGAAAAATTTCATAACTAGTCATAAAATATGGTATAAAATAATATCCGTACTACTAATATATAAATGTGAAAGTGTGTTTGTTTGTTTGTTTGTTTGTCCGTCTTTCACGGCTAAACGGAGCGATGGATTGACGTGATTTTTTAGGTAGAGATAGTTTAGGGCACGGAGAGTGACATAGGCTACTTTTTATCCCGGAAAAAAATGATGTTCCCGAGGGAAAACAAAAATATAGTTTGCTTGATAGATCGATATCGATCGACGATAGATCGATATCAATTGATAACCGATCGATAGATAATAGATCGATGGCGCCGTGTGTCGTTTGAAATGAGAAGTTTTCTTATAGTTGAGCTAAACCGCAATATAACCGAGTTCCACGCGGGCGGAGCCGCGGGCGGAAAGCTAGTTCATAATAAAAGCCAAATCAAAAAATAATAAATAAATGAATTGTCGGAATCAATAGTTTTTGTTCTATACAGTACTGTTCAGTGTTTGTACTTGAGTACTGCTATTTGTAAATAATACTTTAATTAAATTAAAAATCGTAACCTCAACCCCAATATACTTTTTCAATACTAATGGCACAAAACCACAGACTACATACGATACACACATAAATGTCACGTGACAAGAAATATTCGATTCGCCTGAGGAACTCTCCATTAGAGAGATGAGGATCTCTCCAGGAGATCGAACCGAAACCCACGTCCCACGGGGACCGAAATCCACAGAGAGAAAGTTAGAAGTTGTATTTGTGCAAAAAATCTTCAAAACTTCGATTGCGCCATGTGGAGTATCGTTTTTGACCGCTGACGATGTATTATCTATCATTATATCGCTGATCATGATTATTAGGATCTATATCTGGATCCCTAAAGTTTTTTTAACCTATTTTTATATTCCCTAACGTTTTATGTCATAATGATCAATTGCCATAAAACTCACATGCCATATTTTTAGTTTCCCTAAACATTTTATTTCAGAAACGATTGTTTTGGCGCTCCGCTCGCTATTTATGGTCATAAAAAAACCTAACCTAACCTACATGTTTGATTTCTAGCCTGCCTAATTGATTCCTGACTATTTTAGAATTATGGACAATGATTATTATGGCAAGTGATCGTTATGGGCAGTACAGTCAGTGCAGTTTGTCCTAATGGGCAGTAGTGCCCATTAGGACAAAACAGTTCGGGCAAATGATTTTATGTCAAACGATGTTAGGGATCTCGAGGGACACCCTGATTATTATTATGTCTATGCTTCGTAATACGACTTGTTCGCAACTCTGCAATTGATTTGTTTTAAAGTAAAAAAGGTTCTCCTTCGACGGCACGGGCTTTCTTTTTCAACGACGCAATTTTTTCCCCAATCTCATTTTGTTCCACTTTAAATTTGTCTGTAAATTTCTCCATCTCATACAGCATTATCTCCGGAGTAATAGTGACTCGTGGCTTGATGCAGATTGGGTTTGCTGCAACACCAACCTCGTCTGCTTCAGCGTCAGTTGTGAAGGTTATGACAGCATTTTCAGACCAGAACTCTTCTCCTGCAGCTGGTTCAGGCTTCATAGAAACTCTGACTTCATAGGACGTCTTGGCACAGGGCAACTCTAACTGCACTTCAAATGTCGGCACGTAGTTTTCTTCTAAAGATGATGTGTTTACTTTTACTTGATGGGTACCAAAATAAGTGCAACTTATCCTATGTTCCATATGTAAATAATCCATAAGCCACAGTTTCCAGGGGATATTCCATTTAATTGTTGCATGGTGTGAGTCTTTTTCTTGTAAGCTTAATTTCGGAGGATCTGGCTGTATGATGCTGACATGGTTAAACACAAATGTCTGGTTGCCACATCTCAGACCACTACAAGTTTCTAATAGAAAAGTGAGTGTTTGATCTAATTCCTGATAAGGTATAGACGGGTGCTTGGAATCCCAAACACAGTACATTGAGTCGTATACCTCCAGTTTGCAGATAAGAAAGTTGTGTGATATCTCATCCTTAATATAATACAATGTGAATTCGTGTATGATGTTCACTGATTCCCAGGTGCAATTGAGGTAGTCGAGGTTCTTCGATTTGCAGCGAAACCCGGTGACCAGAGGCGGCGTGTCGACAACCACTCTGACGCTTGTTCCGTTATTAGTCTTTGCATCTTCACAATGGTAATATTTATTTTGTGGTTCTGGTTTCTCTTCTACGTATCTCACCGTCGTCTCATTAACAGTAACAGTCCTCAGTTCAGTGCCTTCTTTATTCATTTGCAAATTTCGAGCATCTCCCAAACATAAGAGCTCCAAAGATTTTCCATATTCGATTTTCACATCTTGACCGTGTGATAGAAAAGTCCCATCACCAAGACTCATTCTTGGAACACCGTTGCTAAGCGCGAAAAAATCTAATGTGAGAATGAAGTTCCATAGAAGAAGCCACTTAGACGTTTTAAGCATTTCTAGTTCGTGAACCGAAAAGTTGATGTTTTAGAAATACTTCGTGTGTGGTTTTTTTTTTGTCTTCGCTTTAGTTTTAAAGAGTCACGCGTGCGTCTTGACGAGCGAGGATTTTGAAACTATTTAAAATGTTAGATAATGCTTAATAGGATTGTTTATTTTCCTTATAGGACTACTACTTACATAGAGAGGCTGAAGCACAGACTTATATCGAAACAGATACCGCGAGTTCCTGCAGTTGTATGAAAACCAAGAATGCCACTTTTTCTCTACCTACTGTAACGTCACATGAGCGCTTTAGTGGTAGGAATTGACAGTCCGAGTGAAACCGATTCAAAGGTGACGTCGCCTTATTCAAGTTGTCCTGTCTCTAGGCAGTCAAACCTAATCTAAGAGGTACAAAACTAAATTAAATCGCGTCAAAGGAAGAGCATTGCTCTCCCTTTTGGCTCCCTTTTGGCACGCGAAGTGCCTACATACACTTGAGTCATCTATGTATTTAGATATACATATAAGTCTGTGGGTCGAAGATTGTATGAGTAATATGCTGCATTTGAACTAAACAATAGTGTAAAATAGATTTGTGTCGATGACTCGGTTGCGGTAGGATAAGTAAACCGAAGCAATGTGAACTTGTGAACAAAACAACTACTGTACCTACGACTGTCTACCTATACGATTGACAAGAAAATAAACTTGTGTATCTAAAGCGTGTACAGCGTGTAAAAGCCTGTAAAGCGTGTACACTAAGCAGATACGATTAGATATCTGTATCTGAACGGATGTCTGTCAATATCGCTCCCTATATAATTCAATGAGCTAACACACTGCGCTGGTAACTTATATTCTACCGTCAAGTATTTGTTGGCACCAGATCAAAATATCTAATAGTATCTGCTCAGTCTGTGACACGCTTAATATACGATATCAAGATACGTTTTGAAATAGGACTAAGTATATTAAATCTCATATGCGACATGATTGTTTCATGTGTTATAAAGATGGTTTGAACGCGGTTATAAAAATAAAATCATAGTCCTTACTTCCATACTATCCATCCATACTAAGTAATACTATAAATGGGAAAGTGTTTGTTTGTTCGTCTTTCACGGTTAAACGGAGCGACGTGATTTTTAAGTTGGAGGTTGACGAAGGGATGTACAGTGACATAGGCAACTTTTTGTCTCTCCATAACCCCCCACTTCTCTTAAAATAAGGGATGGACATTTGTAAAGAGCATACCCACCGCAATTTTCTTTGTTTTCTATGTAGCATGTTTGCGTGTATCCAATGCCCAGAATCTTTTTATTCTATCACCAAAAGGAATATAATATCGTCTACATCAGCGTTTAAGAGGAAATGGAGCGGTCACATTTTGTATGGAAACGTAGTCCCCTGATTCCTCGCTGGATATTACCCGTAGAACAAT
>BHDV01005667.1:0-11582 GCA_005406045.1 Adoxophyes honmai | reverse complement strand
ACAGACAGACGGACAGACAGACAGCGAAGTCTCAGTAATAGGGTCCCGTTTTTACCCTTTGGGTACGGAACCCTAAAAATGGCATGTGCTTTAATAAAGGTTCGCCATCCCTGATAAATAGAATGTCACGCCAAAATGAGGTAGGCACACAAAACGTTATAGACTCAACTATGACTACATCGTTTCGTAACAGCTTAACCTTTTGACCGCCAAAGACGCCATATCACGTCATCGCAAGTCAGTGCCTGTGACGCCACGACGTTAAATGGCGCGTCGAAGTTATTGCGAAAGAACTGAAATTTAAAACGGTGCCACATTTTTTCTAGGTTTACTTTATTTATAGGTAGTGTAAGTTATTTTATATGTACCTAATTTAAATCGAATAATACAGCACCATTCGAAAAAAAACAAGCATTAACTAAGAGCCGACTCACGTCTTTGGCGTTAGGAGCACAGCGTTTCACTTCGCGCCTTGGCGGTTAAAAGGTTAAAGGTTTGGTTTTTATAGTTTAAATCAGAGGTTCCCAAACTTTTTTTACGCGTAGACCCCTTGCAAACTTTTATTGGGTTCGGTGGACCTCCTGCTGCTATATTTGTACCAAATTCCTAAGTATGCCATATTTCCCAGCACCAGCGTGGACCCCGTCGAATCTCCCGTGGATCCCTGGGGGCCCACCTGGATGGGAATCACTGGTTTAAATTATAAAATGGTTGCCTGTGTGGTCTCGGGACAGAACAACGCTTCTCCATTTGTTCCTTGGATGTCATAAAAGGTGACTAAGGACATTAGTTTGGGGATGCTTTAGGCGACAGGCTAGCAACCTATCACTACGTATTATACTACCTCTTCCACTTGTTTTCAAACGTAAAATTATAATAGAAATGGCTGCGAAGAGTGAGTCATAATCATGGTTTTGTCTACGTCACGTTTCGTGTGCTCTGCCTACCTCATTTGGGAACATAGGCATGTTTATATTTTTTGTACAAAAATACTAAAAAAAAAACTTACGCAGTACAAGCAATCAACACATTCAAATGAGTTAACATCACACCCTTAGGTAGACCAGTGGTGCCAGAAGAATACAACAGAAACGCAATGTCCCTCGTGCCGTCCACATCTGCTGCTTTGAAGTCCTCGAACCTCACATCATGAGCCACCACCAGCTCATCGAACGAGATGGTGTTAGGCAGCTTTTCTTTGCCAAATATGATGATCTTGTTGGAAAAACTTCTGAAGGTCTCTTCGTTCCGTTTGAAGGCAGTTGGAGAGCATATGATGACAGACGGCTTTGAGATGGTTAGTACGTGTGTCAGCTCGCCTGTGGAGATGAAGAATCTTGTAATGTTTGTGCGCGTGAACAGCGATGGTTTTTTCTACAGATCGTCTAGACTTAGAGAAAGTCTGAAGACCGTTTAAAAACCGTCGAGAGACCATCTAAAAACTGTCTAGAGACCGTCAAAATACCGTCAAAAGAACGTCATTTTATCGTCTAAAGACTGTCTACGCATTGTCTAAAGACCGTCTACAGACCTTCTAAAGACTGTACATGGACAGTCAATAGACTATCTAGGCACAGTCTAAAAACCGTCGAAAGACCGCCGACTGACCGTGCAAAGCCCGTCTAGAGACCACCTAGAACACGTCTCATTACCATCTGAAGACCCTCTAAATACCGTCCAGAGACTGTCTAGAAACCGTTTAAAGATGGTCTAGACACCGTCGCAAGACCATCTAGACCGTCTAGAGACCGTTTAAAGACCATCTAGGGACCGTCTACAGACCGCCTAGAGACCGTCTTTTTACCGTCTACAGACCGTGGAAAGACCATCGAAAGACCGTCAGCAGACTATTCATAGATTGCCGATAATCGACTACCGATCGGTTAAATTGGATTCAAATATTTTTTTTAACCGACTTCAAAAAAGGAGGAAGTTCTCAATTCGTCGGGATCTTTTTTTTTATTATTCTTTTTTTTTATGTGTGTTCGCTGATTACTCGAAGACGCCTGGGCCGATTTGGAAAATTCTTTTTTTGTTTGAAAGGATATAGTTTCCAGGTGGTCCCATTGTCGGCATATCTTGACCTGATGATGGAATATGAGGGAAATCGAGAGCAACCCTTAAATTTTATAGGCACAGGTAATGTTTTTAGTACATTTTTCAAAGCTACACCAGTATTTACGTATGGCAGTAAAAAAAATGACTGAGCTGATGATAGAAGGTCAACTCCTTAATGCTTAGGAGTTAAAGGATAAAATTCTTTCAATACTGAACGCACCTGCAGACTGGAAATGATAATTTCAGTAATTAGTCAGGCCTGCTGGTGATGGAAAGTCACCCTCATTAGACAAATGCTTTCAGTATAGCCCAAAGAAGTCGGTTTTTTTTGTTTATTAATGAGTGCCATTGAAAAGAAACACTATGAAAAGTGAGTACTAACTTTCTGTGTACGCGTTACTGTAAGGAGTGAACGTCGCTCCTGTGCAGACTGAGCCAATCGCAGTGGCCCAGAACTCTTCTCTGTTCTCTGAGCACAACGCCACAGCCTGTCCCTTTCCCACGCCTAGCTGAGAGAGCGAGACGGCGAAATTCATCGCCTGTCGAGCTATGTCACCGTGGGTGATTGCTTCGCCTGTTTGGCCATTGATCTAAAAATAAAAAAAATGGTATGACTTATTATGAATTATTGTCGAGAAATATTAATAAGTAAGTTTCTCCATAAAATTAACTTGTGGTGCCATCTATTTAGCATAATTTGATTTGTCCAATTCTTATTTAGCATAACAGACTTCGCATAATTTCTTTTTGGCGAATATTACCGTAAAAACTGTATTTGACATAATCCTCAATTTTTTTAATGATTGTTTGCCCGAAATTTATAATATCACAATATTTGCCTCGGAAGAATTCTATTACTAATATATCTGAGTCAGGTCGGTACTGCAGTATTCAAAATCCTGTTAGAATGGTGGATTAGGTTAAGTTAGAACTATACCTTATCGGTTTAGGTAGTTAAAACAATATAATACATACATACATAGTCTCACGCCTGTATTCCCAATATAAACAATCTTGATATGTCTTTTTGTTGAAATACACAGTCTAAAAATGAAAATCGTTACACTATACAATTCAATTATGAAAGTAAATGATTTTTTCATACCTAAATTGTAAAATGTAAAGTTTTCGATTTATAAAGTGTACGTTTAAATAAAAAGACACGTCAAGATTGTTTACATTGTTTTAACTACCTAAACCGATAAGGTATACCTTTACAGAACCGAAAACCTGTCAGAAACGAGGGTTTTGTTAGGTTAGAATAGCCGATCCTAATTTCCTAATAGAATCAAAATCCTGCCACAAAGGTAGGTTAGGTTAGAATTGTGATCTTCACAGAGCCATAATCCTACCAGAAAAGGTTAGGTTAGAACCAAGATCCTGCCACTGTTATTCCTTTATTATGCGTAAAGATGCTTCGACGAATTAACGTGACGGCTTATGTGAATTAGTTTATTACTTATACTGGTTATGCGGAATGGAATTATGACGAATAAAATTATGCTTAAACCCAGTGTGTGACATAAAATAAAGACCAACTCACCCACATCTGATGCTTGTATTCCATAAGCTTTTCTATCATGTGTCGGCCAAAATTCAGGTGCATTGGCACCATTTGGCTGCCGACACTGTATTTGTGTAACGGGTTCTTCAACATTTTGTACTAATTAGAAGTCAAAAATAGAGCTATGTCGGCCGGTGGCTTGCCTGAAAATAAAATAATTATGTACTTAAGTATCTATTAAAAATCGGCTAAGAATTAAAGACATAATTAATTAAAAAAGATCAAGCGAACTAGGATTTAAAATACGAACGCTACGCGAACCATATTATGTATGACGTTGTAAAAAAACCCGTGTGGTGCCGGGTTAGAATAGCACCTCCCCCTTTCTTCCCGTGGATGCCGTAAGAGTCGACTCTGGGAAAGGGTTAGTGTGGTGTGGGCGATGAGCTAGCAACTTGTCACTGCAATATCTCGTTCGACCATCTGCTTACACTGAAATTGCTAAACGTGGCACTGGATTTCTGAATTCATGTGCTCTGCCTACCCCTCTTGGGAATACAGGCGTGAGAATATGGTTGTATCTATGTAAAGATGTAAAATACACTTTTACATAAGGTGTCTAAGAAACTTATGATAATCTTGAACTAATTATATTATGTGTATTTTTATGTACTTGTATATCTATGTCTAGATTTATTGTAGTAGGTACGTAAATTATAACACATTTATTTATTTTAGGTTAATGGTATTTATTCTTTCTCAATTTTCTTTGTGTGTCTACTCTAATTTCACATGTTTTGTCAATCGCTTGAAGGTTAGCAGGAAGAGATCCCTTTTGGGATATGTTCGCCTTTGTACTTATGTTCTGTTTTGTCTGTTATTTTGTCATGATTATTTGTGCAATAAAGAGTTACATACATACATACATAATTAAGAGATGTATGTTGTTATTAGAGGTCAGTCATCTTAATAAATTAACCAATGAGTAAACCGTTATTATGGTTATGTTACTAATTGTTTGATGATGTCACGTAAACGATCGAGAATAATGTATTTACAGGTTGAATCGGTACTTACCTGATTTTGGCTTGTGTAGCCTAGAGCAGAAGATTTACAGTCTCTGGTAAAAATAATATACACATCACTTTAGCCTTCAAAAATAAAGTGAAGCAACATTTCGCTAGTGAAAAATAATGAATACTAATTAGGTTTACTGTAAAGCACTAGGGTGTCCCCTTTTTTTAAAGACAGATTCACAAAATCTTGTTTAATAGAAAATGTTTTTTTTTTTTTGCTTCGGACATTTATTATGTATTTTAAAGGACTATTCGCTTAATGAAAAACATTTTTTAACTTCTAACAAACTAATCATACTATACAGGGTGACCGTGAATATTTTAATTAACGATCGAGCATGAAACGGGTCTGTTAACCCTTGTGAAGATTTTGTCCCAGAATTTTCAAGTAAAAAAAAAACGAAAATCTGAAAATTTTGCCCAGTCTTTTGTACGAGTACTACGGCTCCACCACCACCTATACTTTAGACCTTTAGGTACTTAAAAGATGGTAAACAATCTTGACATGTCTTTTTATTGAAATACACAGTCTAAAAATGAAAATCGTTACACTATACAATTCAATTATGAAAGTAAATGATTTTTTCATACCTAAATTGTAAAATGTAAAGATTTTGATTTATAAAGTGTAGGTACGTTTAAATAAAAAGACACGTCAAGATTGTTTACCATCTTTTAAGTACCTAAAGGTCTCTAGTATAGCATCGCAATGCCGAGCAGGAAAAACGGGAGAAGGTGCGCGCCGACTAAAACGGGACTTAAAGGGACGGGAGGTGAAGAGCGATGAAACGTTTGTCTTCCACGAGGTAAATAATGAAAATTTTCAGGAAATGTTCTACAGGGGTTTTTAGACGCGTATGCCCGACCACTGGTTAAAATATTTAAGGTCAATTTCCGGACACCCTGTATAACTATTAGGGATGCCACGAATAGTCGGCCATTATTCGGTATTCGGCCTATTCGGCCACTTTTCTTGCTATTCGGAATTCGGCCGAATAATACGTACTATATACCGAATAATAGACAAAAACACACCACATTACATGAGATTTGTATTTATTATCAAATTACGAGTACCTACAATACTTTAATTTAATAAATGAAATTTGTCAGTGGTAAGTTGTAATGAATAAAAACAAGCTTTTTAGCATTTCATGGTAGCAATCGATTACGCTTTTCATCCATCGTAAATTATATCAGATTCAGAAAACAACCTCTCACTATACACGCTACTCCCGAGGTTTGGGTATTTTTTTTTCGTTTGCTTATTTAATTTATTATTTGTCCACGTAGACGTAGACGTTGTAGACGTGCACTCTATCAGCTGCCGTGGCGCGTATCTCCACATAATGAGTCACGGATTGGCCCGAAACATGTCGAGCTAATCTCGATATGAAAAAAGTGAGTAGATCCGTTTATTTCACTATTCGCGACTTGTTGTATTATCCTCTACACGCTCGGCAAGCATGTACTATGTGCCGAATGTTCGGCGGCCGAATATTCGGCGCTTCGGCCGACAGCGTGGCCGAATATTCGGTATTCGGCCAAATCACTATTCGTGGCAACTCTAATAATTATACTGCTGCCGTATGCTATACGTAAGTTGTTATTGTTACCTTTTTGTGTATTCAGTTGCTACTGTTTAATTCGGAATTTAAGTGGATACGATGTAATTATGTTGTCTTCGTTATCAAGTGACATTCATGCCAAATTACAAAGTATAAAGAGTGAATTGCTCTATATAAACCATACTAGTTGTGCCCGCGGCTTCGTCCGCGTGGAATAGTTATTTTAGGCATTACTTTTTTTGCAATAAATGGTAACGTACCTTTCTCAGGGTCTAAAGATTGCCTGTGCCAAATTTCATCAAAATCGGTTGAGAGGTTTACGCGGGAAAGCGTAACAGAGAGACAGAGTTACTTTCGCATTTATAGTATTAAGTAGGGATTACTCGCTAATCGCTCGCGATAACAGCAGTGTAGCACTCTTGTGGTCAGATGGAATGTAAGACAGTAGTGTTACAATAAAGAGTTAACGAAAACAAATACATAAATACACAAACACACACGTATTCTCACGCCTGTATTCCCAAGAGGGATAGGCAGGGCACATGAATTCAAAAATCCAGTGCCACGTTTAGCAATTTCAGGGTAACCAGATGGTTAAACGTGATATCGCAGTGACAGGTTGCTAGCCCATCGCCCACAATACCTTTCCCAGAGTCGACTCTTACGACACCCATGGGAAGAAAGGGGGAGGTGCTATTCTAACCCGGCACCACACGGGGCAAAAAATATAGGTGATTTAGGCCTTGAAGATGATTTTGTAAAATACTTAAATACTGATACTAAATTTTAGGGTGCGCAATAGCGTGATTAGAGAGAACTGTGGTCTGAAAGAGAGTATTGTAACAAGGATAGAGAAAGGCATGTTGCATTGGTTTGGGCACGTGGAGAGAATGGATGAAGCAAGAGTGTAAACAAAAATATAATGGAAGTGTGTTAGGGCGAGTCGGTCGAGGGCGCCCTCGAAGAACGTATATCGAACAGATCGGCGATGTTCTGAAAGATGCCAAATTAGAAGTTTCCGAAACCGTCGAGCGTGTATGACGAGATTGATGAATGCGAGTGAAGCGGGAGAAGTATGCCAGTACGTCTAGTATGTTCATTTCGATGGTGCAGTCGTAAACGAATCCGTTTGCGAGTTATCGCAAAATTGTATGGAAAGCGAGACAGCGCCGCCAGCGGAACGTTTGCACAACTGCCACGGTCGACAAGTCTCCATACATTCCGCGATAACTCGCAAACGAATTCGTTAACGACTGCACCATCGAAATGAACATACTAGACGTACAGAATAGGAACGAATGGCGCTCTGTTGTCTCTGCCTACCTCGCAGGGAAAACGGCGTGACCTTTATGTTGTACGAGTACAGAAATATTTCAAAAGTCTCTGTTTCGTTCATAAACTCATTGTACACAATTTTTCCTTGCAGACCTTCCATTGTGTATTTTACGGTGTAATTTCCTATTTTGAGGGTAAATTTTATTTGATCTAAGTATTTGCTTAAAAAATAAAATGATTTGCTTTCCTTTAATTCCTAGTGTTTCAGGTTGTGAAAAGAGTAGATGTTTAAGAACTGAAATAAAATAAATAACAAGTATTAAAGTTTCTTTAACTAAAAATTCTAACCTTCTATAAAACGGCAATTAAGTGCATTGAGTCGTTCGCAGCACACTGCATAAAACACAAGGCACAATGACCCGAAAAGCGAAGAAAATTTTTCCCCCTACAAGATCAATGATGAAAAATTTCAGGAATTATTTTTACAGGGGCTTGCAGACGCTTATACTCGACCACTGATCAATTTTCGGCCACCCTATACTTGTAGAACGAAAAAGCCAAAGATACATTAGGGGACAAATGTGCCGCGACATGTCGAGCGATGTAGCCTGACGTCGCCGGACTTCGCTCGACATATCGCTCGACACGTGTATATACGTGGATACCTATAAGTCCTACATCGCTCGACATGTTGCGCGACAAATGTCACGGCACATTTGTCCCCTAAATATGTCTTGGGCTTGCTACATCGGTCGACATGTTGCGCGACCAATGTCACGGCACATTTGTCCCCTAAATATGTCTTGGGCTTAATAAATGGACATGGGGACTCTCTGTTTATGTTATTTAGTCCGCTGAGCCATCGCTTCTCGCTAAAAGAACTACAAAACAACGATTTAGTTAAAAATAAACTAGTTGTAGAAAAAGACCGCTAGTTACATGTCTTACGCACAGCGCCATCTTGTGATCAAAACATGAACACAGACGATCTCACACGCACATCCAGGCCCCTCTTCTCCACTGGGCACTATGGGCACGTGCCCAGGGCCCCGCGATCGAATGGGGCCCCCTAGTTCCTGCCAGATTACCAAATGATAACCATAGGGGCCCCATGATCCTAATGTGCCCAGGGCCTCAAATAGTTTAAAGACGGTACTGCGCACATCAACTGCGCACACGATTAGTGCCCGTAAGCTATCCATGCAATTTTGAACGCTGCTATACATACATACATCACGCCTGTATTCCTAAATGACGTAGGCAGAGCACACGAAACGCCACGTAGACAAAATCATGATTATTTCATGATGCGTGGTCATTAAATTACATAAAAAAATGTGTTTGATCCATTAACCAGCTCGGTGAAGGTCCTTGTATGGCGGGATCCTCTACTATAGTATATTTTTAGACTTCATGTTAGCAGGTACCCTGGCAGGTTGCTAGTCTGTCGCCTAAAATATACCTTATTAACTTAACCTATTCCCTTAGTTGGCTTTTATCCACGGAGGAGAGGTGCTTTTTTAACCAGACACCACATAGCATGTACGCATGCAAGCATATATTTAAATACTTATGTACAACTTACACAGTGAATAACAGAGTACACATGTAATACAGTAGGTACAGACATTAAAAATTTCTTCGATCAAAACTGCACCTTTACACAATCTGTTTAAAGATTATTCTTGCTAAAACCAAGTACGTAGTCGACTGTATTCAATGAGTATCAAATGAATAGGGATGTGGCAAAAACATTTTTATACATACAATCACGCCTGTGTTTCCAAAAAGGGGTAGGCAGAAATGTGACATAGACAAAATTACGATCATGACTATTATCGAACCGCGGTTAGAAAGGGATTCGACAGTACCGTTAGCACAATTGTACTTATTAAAAGATTAAATATAATTATAAACCAATATTTGATATCTTCATAAGTGCAGACCCTTATAGATAATAGAATTAATAGCTGAATATGATTTGCATATTTAAACTCTATTCTCGGTAAATACTGTAATTTTTTTAATAAAAAATTGTAATATCATATCTGACAAATCTGTCAGTAACCACATTATTTCGCTTTATCAAATTGCCCTAACTGTTCAAAAACACATAAATAAAAACATATTTAAAATACTTTTAAAATGCTACAGGTTTAAGAAAGTAACTCTATTTGATCTGAAGTATTATCTCTTAATGCTATCGAAAATCAAAAGAAAAACGCTACATAATTTGATATTTTTTCCATGCTTTAAAAATTCATAGAATAGCACCTCCCCCTTTCTTCCCGTGGGTGTCGTAAGAGTCGACTCTGGGAAAGGGTTAGTGTATTGTGGGCGATGGGCTAGCAACCTGTCACTGCAATATCACGTTTGACCATCTGTTTACCCTGAAATTGCTAAACGTGGCACTGGATTTTCGAATTCACGTGCTCTGCCTACCCCTCTTGGAAATACAGGCGTGAGTATATGTATGTATGTATTAGAAATTCATTGTACCAAAATAGCAATTTACTTTATTTGCATACTCTACCACTGACAATGTCATATCATGCATTTAGTTCAAAAATGACATATGTGCTCAATCCCTTTCTAATCGCGGTTTGATAATATCTATTTCACGCTTCGCAGCCATTTCTAGCATAATCTTAGGTTTGAAAATAGATGGAAGAGGTAATATAATAGTGACAGGTTGCTAGCCTGTCGCCTAAAGCATAAGTAGGTAATGTAGAGGGCCTAGCTCAGAAGGTACTTGATTAAAGGTACGAGGACCGTACAGAAGCGCCCGTGGCTCTACAACTGGGTAGCCCTAACGATTTAAATAAAAAGATTAACTTTAGTTTTACTTTGTGAGTTTTATTTGGGATTATGCATACAGAACATTATCAGAGTCTCTGTCCCGAAAAAGAATGGTGTCCGGCTTTTCGAAATAGCTTAGGAAAACTATTGTTCTCGAACCATTTAAATTTAAATTAAAAATTGAAAGTGACAACACCGTTCTTTAGGGCCAGCTTACAACATTGCCAGTACTAAATCCTTATCCTTTACTAATATTATTATAAGTCAGAAAGTGAGTTTGTTTGTTTGTTTGTTTGTTTGTTTGTTTGTTTGTTTGTTTGTTTGTTTGTTCCGCTTTCACGCCGTAACTACTGAACCGATTGCTTTGAAATTTTGCAGACGTAAAGATAGAAGTTCGGATTAAATAATAGGCTACTTTTTATCCCGGAAAAAATTGATGTTCCCTAGGGAAAACAAAAATATAGTTTGCTTGATAGATCGATGATAGATTGATATCAATCGATGACCGATCGATAGATCATAGATCGATAGTGCTGTGTGTAGTTTGAAACGAGAAGTTTTCTTATAGTTGTGCTTTATACGCAATATAACCGAGTTCCACGCGGGTGAAGCCACGGGCGGAAAGCTAGTCTACAATAAACCTATTTTAAGGACTAACTAAATCCGAGTCCTTACACTACCTCCTCGTCTCTTGAGGAGGCAGGCACTATACCATAAGCCCTACCTGAGAGGGAGGCTACTCCTGTTGTCCTCCGCTAGAGGATAGAGGAAGCCTTAGTTGCCTCCTAGCCTCCTACAACATCCACGCAAGAAAATATAGAATTGTGGTTCTATGCCGTTCTAAGAAAACATTTTCACACTTTCCTCGCATGGTCCGATCTTCTTTTGCACGGCCGTCCCTGGATGTAAGGGCGATTTCAGATTAGGCGTTTTTTACGCGCGTATAAAGCAGGCCGCACACCAGGCATACAATTGTTTCTCCACAGTTGTGGCGCCACATTTTGAAATGCGACACGTTTAACGCCCCCATATATTCCTACGTACTAATACATTTGTAGCGGACACACTTTGTGGCGAGACGTCATCCGCGCTACAATAATCAAAGATCGGACCTGTTCGTTTTTTGTATCGCATTTCAAATGTGGAGAAACAATTGTATGCCTGGTGTGCGGCCTGCTTAAGAGGAAATGGAGCGGTCACATTTTGTATGGAAACGTAGTCCCCTGATTCCGCGCTGGATATTACCCGTAGAACAATGTTTTTTTACATAAACAATCTAATGATATATTAGCATGTTCCTAT
>BHDV01005655.1:75754-91426 GCA_005406045.1 Adoxophyes honmai | reverse complement strand
TTCCCCGAGGTCTGCCGGGCCTACAGGCCATATGTGTTACAAGACTAAAATAGATTTAATATTATCACCTAAGCTAATCTTCGTCTTAGCATTCACGCTATTGGCCGATGCGCGTCGCTGATTGGAACCAGTTGAGGGTGGAATGAGGTATTTCCGAAGGATTCCTCGTGGGTGGCGCTCTGTTAATGTTCTGACTGTCCGGTTCTGTTATGAATTGCACTGGTGCTTTGCTGGCCTAGTTCGAGGTGTTCTGGCTGCGTTCAGGTCTGCTGGTGCATATTCACTACCGGTTCCGCAGCGTATCGTGTGGCAAGCTTCCCTATATTAGCCGAGCAATAGGCCGTTCCAGTCAGCGAGGTCTCTGTGAGTGTATCTGTCCCTGACCTTCCTAAGTTTCTTTAAATATAGTAGATTATCACTTTAAATGAGAACATAACATTAGATCCAAAACACGCGAACCGATGACACAACCTTGAGTCTTTTCTTGTCTAAGGCACGGCCTAAACTTTAGCATATAGATCTTAGTACCATCTTGGCTACAAATAAAGTGTTTCCTAGCAAGAATACTCTATTTCATTTGTCTCATGCTCGCTACTAATTTTTATAAATATAACTAAAACCATTTAATTAAATAAATTCATTTATTTTTGTCAACGTCCCTACCTATCAGGGAAAGTATTAACTTCTCACACTAAAACACAAGTTGTGTTGAACTATAAAGGAAAATACTAGTTGATACTACCACGTGATTCGTTGTAGACATTTGGCCAACTGTTAACAGCCGCCAGGAATGAGGAACATATCCTGCGCGAGAAGTCTGCGTCATCCCAAACGCTAACCGACTCAGCAAAGCAACAGGGACAGTTTAAGAAGAAGCGCTGCGACTTCTGCCGTGACACCATTAAGGAGTGTCGCAAAAAGCTAAAGCAGATGGGTGGAGTTTACCGCCCTCCTATACATATAAAGACCGAATCCACTCAAGCGCCTTCACCAGGAGCAACGACTCTATTGTTACGGATGTGGGTTGCCTGGCTACACAAGCTGTAAATGCCCGAGGTGCAAACAAACTAAACCTATCAAGACCGAGAACACTGGATTTTGTGCACTAGACATAAACTTGGACGCCCGTCCAAGAGTTACGGTGGGGATTGCTATTCTCGACGTCACGGGAACTGCTGTCGCCTCGTTTCAAGAATACCAATGTCTCAAAAAAAGGCAATGTAGTTTCGCGAAGCAAGTTGCTAACGTGTCGATGGCCGATGGCTTGAAACGAAGGGAAGAAGTCCTCACAACGTTCGTAGTACTTCCGCACACCAGAGAAAATAAAACATTGCTCGGCATGGGTTTCATCGAAGATGCAGGTATGGTGCTCAATATACCTCAGCGCACGTGGAACTTCGTGGATCGCCCACACGAACATTATAATCTGACCCTCGAACAACCAGATCGCTGGCCCAGTTTGACACAGATTTACGTCCAGCATTACGTCCACCTAGAAACACCAGGCCTATGTTCGAACACGATCCCAAAATCGCAGACTGTGCCCCCCAGATAAACCCTCTTCAACACAAACGGCGTCGCCAACCATTTGAAGGAGAGAGCACCCCAATTCGCCCTCAACGGCCTCGCTACAGAGTTCGCCACACATAGGATTAAGGTAGGCGAAAACCAAGAGCCGATAGCTTCGGTCCCTTACAGGTTGTCCCAAGGTCGGAAAGAGACTTTGAAGGTAGAACTGGACAAGTTGTTGCGGGACGACGTGATTGAGGAGTGCGAATCCCCTGGGCGTCTAACGTTGTCCTAGTCTCGAAAAAGGACGGGTCCGTCAGGCTACATCGACTACCGTAAGTTGAACGCCGTCACCGAACCCGACAGGTACCCGCTCCCTAGGATCGAAGACATCTTGCACACGGCCAAGACGAGCGAGTTCATGACAACGTTGGATTTGCGATCTGGGTATTTTCAAGTCAACGTACACCCAGACGATCGAGACAAGACCGCATTTGTGTCGCCCCAGGGTACGTACAGGTTTAAGCGTATGCCGATGGGTCTGCGCAACTCAGGAGCTACGTTCCAACGGCTGATCGATAGACGACTGTAACGCGCAGAACCCACGCGAAACACGGGACCCTACAGCTTGCCACAGCACGCCACAGCACGCCGCCATATTGTTCGTCGCCTAGCAACCGGGCCCGTTGCCTGGCAACCGCGCCGCGGCCGGCCAATCGCGCCATCGCCTTGCGCCGGCAGTTGCGTTGCGTCTAATATTTAGCCGAGTCTAGACCAGTTTTGATTGTTAACCTTAGTTTACCGCCTCTAGGGGTGAAGTGAATGTTTTCTGTGACTTTGTATGTCTTTACAATAAATATGTACAACAAATATGTGTGTTACAGGTATCAATTTTCGTTTTGCGAACTAACAATAAACATGCGTCAACAAAATGATGCAGAATTTATTGATTTGCTAAATAATCTGCGAATTGGTGAATTAACTACGAGTCAACTTGAGTTGCTGTGTGCCGACACAGAATAACTTTAGCAGAGGACTTAGCTGACGGAGTTGCTGTGCGAATCTTCCCCACCGTTAAACAAGTTGACGATTACAGTGATTTAATGAGAGAAGAAAATTCGAAAACCCAAAGTTGCAATAGACGAGTCAGGTGAGGTTGCTATTTACGGTAAGAAGAATAATTCCAAAGGACGTAAATAACTGTGGCGACCTCTTATTGATTCTAAAGCTAGCAGAAAAATCGAGTGTTATGCTGAGGCGAAACATATCTGTGTCTGAAGGCCTTGTAAACAGTGCAATGGTAATTGTTAAAAAGTTTAAATGGCCTGCTCTTCGAAGAGAACAAATTGAAGAAGGAGAATGTCAACCAAAGGATATGGCGATGTCGAGCGTCAAATGTCACCTTTGATTTTGAGTTGGGCAGTCACGGTTAACAAATTACAAGGAACTACACTAGAAAAAGCTGTTATTGATCTAGGAAAAAAAAATTGCTAAAGGACAGGGTTATGTTTTTCTGAGTCGGGTCAAAATCTTGGAAGGGTTAGCGTTACTGGCACATTAAAAGTCCACCAAATGCAAGGAATTGCTTATTTACCTAATTAAAACGAAACTGGCAGTGATAGGATGTGACACCTCATTATGTTTTCACTGCATTATCCACCAAGAAGAATTATGTTCTAAAATCGTATAGCCTTGCTTGCCTTGCCTGCCAAAAGGTTGCTGACCGCTGATTTAGACTGAGTCTAAAGTCTCCGGGGGTGAGCCCGCCCCGTAGAAGGCAAAAACTATTCTATAAGCCGGTAAAGTAATGGCGACCGTATTCTGGGATTCCAAGGGAGTGCTCCTGGAAGATCAACTTCAAAAAGGAAGAACGGTAAACGCTTAATATTATGCTAATCTGCTGCAAAACCTCAGTAATGGAATAATAGAAAAAAGACCTCACTTACAGAAGAAAAATTTTCTACACCAAGACAACGCCCCCGTTCACACGGCTTAAGTCGCAATGGCCAAAATCGAGGAGTTGCACTTCGCATTGTTACTCCATCCTATATTGAGCAGATTTGTCTCCTTGCGACTTCCATTTGTTCCCAAAGTTATCCCGAAGTTATCAAATCACTTTAAGAGTATGGGTGGCGCCAATTTTTATTGCAAGAAGGGTGCTTCCTTGAAAACAGTTTGGGAACCCTGATTAAGGGTATTCAAAATGGATGCAGTGAACGCCTTTATCCAACATTTGTCAAATAATGCCATTTAAAACAGTTTTGGAAGTGAATGCCTTTAACTAATATTTGTCAAATAATGCCATTTAAAACAGTTTTGGCAGTGAATGCCTTTAACTAATATTTGTCAAATAACGCCATTTAAAACAGTTTTGGCAGTGAATGCCTTTATCCAATTTGTCAAATAATGCCATTTAAAACAGTCTTGACAGTGACATCTTTATCCAACATTTGTCAAATAATCCCATTTAAAATAGTTTTGGCAGTGAATGCCTTTATCTTCTGTAATTTAAATGACCAAATGCAACAAAATGCAGGTATATGGTGTTCAATATACCTCAGCGCACGTGGAACTTCGTGGATCGCCCACACCAACATTATAATCTGACCCTCGAATAACCAGATGGCGTGTCATTTGCCCAGTTTGACACAGATTTACGAAATTTACCTCCAGCGTCTGCGCCTAGAAACACCAGGCCTGTGTTTGAACACGAATCCAAAATTGCCGACTCTGCCCGCAGATAAACCCTCTTCAACTCAAACTCAAAATGACGACACCGGCATCAAAGTTTCGCTGCCTGATTATTGGATATCACTTGAAATAATACCCGTATATTTTTGCATTTTAGGAGAAAAGAATAGTCGGGAGAAAATAGCCCAGCTGTGAGGTAGATGAACGTAAAAATCAGATACTAAAGCAAGTATGTGATTTGCGAGAAACCGTGACATCGTCCGATGAACCCATCCAAAAATTATATAACAAAAGAAACAATGAATTAGCGATGCGCGACTTCGAATGATTCCATTCGAATTATTCGACTTCATACGTCATTCGAACGATTCGACTGAACATAGCAGATTAGTTACTAATTTCATTAGTAGTTTCGTTCAAGGCATCATTCACCAACTACTCATTCGACTATGGACGAATGAATAAGCTACGAACGAAACGCGAGTCGTTAGTTCGATTTTGCTGTCCGAGTCGAACTCAATTCGAATTATTCAACATTGCTTGCGTAGATAGCAGAGTCGAGCTGGCATAGATGGAGAGAGACAGTAATAAACAGACGGAGAGAGAGATAGTCCGCCGCCTGCTCGCAGTGCTCGCTCACAGCACCTCCACGAAAAAGGTAGCAAGTAAAGTTTTTACAAAAAATAAACAGTGGATGTATAATATAAAAAGTTTAATAACAAAAAACAAAAGAACATTTGTTGACAAACAATTAAAGAATAATACTGAAATTTAAAGAAGGTAATAGCGTTAATATGAGAATTGTGAGATCACTGTCCACAAAATTATTTGTGAAGAAATTCACGAGTACCTACCTACCGATAAATAAAATATTTAAGTACCTAATGATGATAAATGAAAATAAAAGTCAATCACAATATAATCACGCCTATGATCCCAAATGGGGTAGGCAGAACACACGAAACGTGACATAGGCAAAATCACGAAAATGAATGATTATTTCATGCTTCGCAGCCACTTTTAGCAAAATTTTAGGTTTGAAAACAGATGGAAGAGGTAAAATAGTGACAGGTTGCTAGCCTGTCACCTAAAACATTCCTAAATCTATTTCCTTAGTCGCCTCTTACGACATTCACGGAGAAAATGGAAAGGTCTCATTCTATCCTGACATTATACAGGAAAAAAATATTTAAAAAGGCACAATAACAAATCAAAAGACTCATGGAATTATATGACCGCAGCTAGGCAGACAAGTTGAATGAGATTAGATGTTAACTCCTTTTTTTTTGGAGAGTGGAAAATTCTTATTATACCTAACTAGCTGTGCGCGCGACTCCGTTCGCGTGGAATAGTGGCAAATCTTCCCCAGTTTTTTTCCACATTTTCCCATATTTCTTCGCTCCTATTAGTCGCAGCGTGATGTTATATACCCTAAAGCCTTCCTCGATAAATGGTCTATCCAACACAAAAATAATTTTTCAAATCGAACCAGTAGTTCCTGAGATTAGCGCGTTCAAACAAACAAACAAACAAACAAACAAACAAACAAACTTTTCAGCTTTATAATATTATAGTATAGATTACAGAGAGGAACCTTCCAGAAAGATAAGCTGATCTAGCTTTTTGGCACTTAGCCTGCTTCGGCGGTCGCTTAAAATATAACCAGCCTTGGAAAATAGCCGCTCCGAAGGCACAGACGTTGCTGGAACACTCAAATATTTGGTTGCCATCTTAAACAAGCCAGGGAATATTCGGCAGTGTTCACTCCAATATTTCAATGGATCTTGGTTCCTATTGACAAAGCCACTGTCCACGTACTGGCGCACCATAACATGCGCCGAGGCAGTAGGTGTGTCGTGCGTTTGCTGTTGCGCAATTTTGTCATCAAAAAATGCCCACAATGGCGTGTTGGATGAGCTGGGCCGAGTATTTTGAGGACTGGGTGTAATTTCTGTGCTTGATGTGACATTTCTTACGTTGGCGTTAGCATCTTGGTGGAGGATATGACTGAGCTCATCTATAACCCATTGCTGAGCATTTGCTGCATTGCTGTCAACACCAAAGCCGGCTTTCTTGAAGCGTGGATCTAAGAAGGCTGCTTTTGCCACAATTTTATTGGTCTCTAGTTGACCGAGCCTCCGGGAAACCATGTCACTCAGTTTGTCTTTGAGGTGACAACCCACATTTGTTTCGGGAGTTGTCATTTGTATAGCGTATTGTAGACCTCTGATGAGAGGCACAACAGTCGACATCGTAGTGTACTTTTCTCCCGAAAGCATTTCTGTCAATTCTAGGGCTGGCTTTAGTACTGGTAAGCAATCTTTTATAATGGCCCATTCCGAACCAGTCAAATTTTCAGGAGCCCTGTCTAGTTCGGACAAGGCCAATGCCAGGGGTTGTTTGGTGGCTAGCAAGCGTTCCAGCATTGTATATATTGAATTCCACCTAGTGACATCTTTTTTTAATTTTAACTGTGTTAAATTTAGATCGGCTTGTTTTTCTTTCAATTTATACGCTGCAGTTGAACTTTGCTTAAAGTAGGTCACCAAATTACGGCATTTAACCAATAACGATTTCAGTTCCTCGTTTATATTGATTGCATCACAGACAGATAAATTTAACGTGTGAGCTACACATGGGTGATGGTGCTTCCGTAGGTCATCAGTAACAGCCTTTTTCATATTGTTGGCATTGTCCGTCACCACCGTGACGATTTTCGGAAAAATATTCCAGTCATCGCAAATCGATTTTATGACGGCAGCAGTGTTGACAGCCGTGTGCGTTTCGGAGACTTCCTTTGTTGCTAAATTTTTTGACTGTAGCTGACTGTTATGAACGTAGTGTGCTGTCAGGCTCAGAAAACTTTTATCATTGACAGCTTTCCAGTAATCGGAGGTTATTGAGATAAACTCTACTTCTTGTAGCTTTGCTGTTAACTTTTCTTTATGTGCCGCATATGTCTCCGAAAGCAGTTTCTCGGACAGCGTTTTCCGAGATGGTAATTTGTAGTGAGGATTTAACTCCGTCACTAGGTTTCGGAAGCCGCTGTCCTCGACAATAGACAGAGGTTGATAATCGTCTACTATCATCTTCATTACCGCTTGGTCTAGGCGAGTAATTTTATCTGCACTCAAGCCTGTCTCCGTTTCAGATGCGAACAAACGAAGCTGTCTTTTTCGTTTTAACTGAACCGACTGAGTAACTGGCACTGGCACACTTGGAATAGTTGGAATGGAAGTTGTTGGTGACTGAATTTGGGATGGAGTTGAGCGTGCTGGTACGGCACGCCTATCTTCTTCAGCGTGAAGTTGAATTGGATGTACACGTTTTAAGTGTTCCTTGAGATTCGATGTGTTGCCGTGGTTGACGTAAGTTTTATTGCATAATTTGCAGGTAGCATTTTTTTTTTCTGTATCTAGGTCAAAAAATGTCCAGACGATAGATTTTTTTGAAGTAAGCCGCGACATATTATTAATATCCACCACCAGTGACGAAAATAAAAAAGTTTGCAAAGTTCACTTACACCACTATGCACCCAAGTTCAATAATACTTGTTGCCCCAATATAAGCGACACCAGGGTAATTAAAGCGCAAATCCACACAAAACAGATTAGTTAGTACTTAACCCATTAATGGTCAAAATGAAACTAGCAGAGATTCATCAAAAATTTGTTGATTTTATAATTAAAGAGGATAAAAGGAATTAGGAAATGAGAAAAAAAAAATTTTTTTTTTTAGGCATTTTTGCGAGTTTTCTCACCTTTTCGGTAGAGTTTGGAGCGACGTTATTGTCGACAAGGTGGAGATTTATTTATTATTATAAAACTGTACCCAATCATATTACATTTAGCGTCAACAATTTAAATTTTTCCCTTAATTTTAAGTGTTCCCAAATTGGCACAGTGACCAAGAATGGGTTAATAATATTGTCTCATCACCATGCTTGAAAAACGTGCATTTGTTAGTCGATTATTTAACTCACAGTGGAAGACAGCTGGTTAGTCTAATTGTTTTAAATAAATTACTTACCGTATTTTAATCGACTAGACTAACTAGCTGTCTACTGCACTACATTAAAACACACATTTACACTTTAAACTTTCAAAAAATACTTAATAAGTACACAAACGCTAAATTACAACAAACAATTGTATCAACCGCCAAACTACGAACAACGAATGATTTTTCGTTCATTCGGTCGATTAGTAATGCGTTCCGTTCTACGTTTGTTAGCTGGAGCGGAAATAATTTCATTCAAAATCGATCTACTAACAAAATCTCGAAATCGACATTATAAAACATCATAGTTGTCAAATTGTAAATGTATTGTAAATATCTTATAAAACATAAATTGTAACCTTTGCAGTAATTTCTAAAATGAACAAAATAGATTAAATAGCATTTGCAGTTTAGCGACGACACAACGCGGTGCGAAATGAAACGCAACGCCTGATCCTGATAGATATAGAATAGACGGACATTATACGTAGATACAGAATTTAGAGGTGTGCGTCGTGCAAATGAACCAAACTATAGGCAAATCAGTGTGAAAAAACGGGATAGCTACATTTCAAACTTTTCGGTTCAGTATTCTTCACTACCCGGCAATATTTCTTGGAACTAGCTCAACTATGATACGTGTCTGCGAAACAATATTATTTATTTGTTTAAAATTCTTATTAGGTTGTTATGTGAGGTACTAAAGTTTCGTTTCATTTCAGAAAATTACGAAAATTACTTAATTCAGTTAAAGTTTATGTAAATGTAAAGTTAAGATCCTACTTGTATTTAGGTATTTGTGATTTTTAAAATATTACTTAATAACAGCATGAATATCAAATATCACCAAAAACAGCAACGTGACAATGACAACGAATGAATAAAATAAATATGTGTTCCATACGAGGATTAGTAATTACTAATTAGTAGTATCATTCGACTTTGAAGATTAGTATATAAGGTGCTAACAAATTAGTCACGGATATTTTAAGAGATAATAGATTACGTTAAAACAATTAACTTTTAACTGTAATTAAGGAATTTTTATATATCATTTTATTGTTTTAATTTACCGAACAAAAAAAATAAACTAAAATTAGTCTTTAAAATAATCACCCTATGCACCTTAACTCGGCGGGAAAGCTGTAGGTTGATTGTTTAAAGAGGTTTTAGAATGTCTAAAGAGGTCTTATTTAATTATCTTCTTAACAGGGTGCTTTAACGTAACAACTTTGTTTCCTAGTTTTCTCCAAAAAAACATAATAAAACCTATGATGTTTTATACTTAAATGTACTCCTAAAAACGAGTACTATCAGCTGTAAAAATATCCGTGACTAATTACTAATATTCAAGTCGAATGAGTAGATTAGTAGTCGAAGATCATTCGAATTGTCAAATCATTCGAAGTCGCGCATCGCTACAATGAATTCACAGACAGTGGACTAAATATAGCAATGGGGAATCATCCACCGTACGAAAGTGTTAAGCATTTTTCACACGACGCCAGAAATAAATCAGCACAAGTATTAATAAAAACCTAACCTATCCTATTCATCGATACGCCTTCTTGGATAGAGGGGGAGACTGTAACACTACACTAGGCTACATAAAAAGCATTAAAACACTTGGTTGCAACCTTGAAAACAAGAGGAATATGAAAACTACATTTCCATGTATTTAGACGTCTGCCATATATGTAGAGTTTTAACTCACGGGAATATTTTCTTTTGTAGGCACAGAGATCTCTATCTATGATATTGAGGACAACAAATAAACTGGGAACTGATTTTGGCTTGTACACTCCCCAAGAAGAAAACAGTTTACATTCAGCCAACAAACTTAGTATCAGACGTATTTAACCGAAAATCCTCATATTAATAGTTTTGATGCATTTATTGACTCAATTAAGACGAGCCATAAGTCAGGAAAGAAGAACGCAGATTCTCGTAATCATGTTTTGGAAGTACCTGCAGCTATAAGTAAAGCTCTAATCATCAAGGATAAGTGTTCGTCAATTGGTCATCTTGCCTTGTTAAAGACTTTACTTTAGTTACAAGGTGCTAGCCAGCAGTATGGTCATGCTGCCAAAGTTTTGTCGGGAGACATCTGTAACCAGCGGTCATCGTGGCGAAATAGGTCACACCATAAAGGGTTCTTTAAAACAGCCAGACGATGCCAAGTGTGCCACTTGCTTGCGTTTTAAAAAGCCAAGCAACCATATCACAGATGCTGTGGAATGTCCCGCCAAAATTATAGGTGAAAAAAGATCCCGTGTGGTGCCGTGTTAGAATAGCACCTCCCCCTTTCTTCCCGTGGGTGTCGTAAGAATCGACTCTGGGAAGGGTTAGTGTATTATGGGCGATGGGCTAACAACCATCTGGTTACCCTGAAATTGCTAAACGTGGCACTGGATTTTTGAATTTGTGCTCCGCCTACCCCTCTTGGGAATACAGGCGTGAGAATATGTACGTAAGGGCTATAATTCAATAGTTTTATTAGCTCTTGTCGATTCTAGATATAGATTCATTTTTGTCGATATAGGAGCATATGGTAAGGAATGTGACAGCAGTTTTCCAGAACTCGAAACTTTATGATTTGATTATGTCACGTAAATTACCTAATCCAGCACCCAAGCCCTTACCAAGTAAGTAATCAAAATGCAACTCCATTTGTTTTTGTGGCAGATGAAGCATTCGCAATCTCGAATAATGTCATGCGCCCTTACTCGGGGAAGCATTTGTCGGTACAACAAAGAATATTCAATTATCGGTTGAGTCATGTCCGAAGATTTGTGGAGTGCGCTTTCGACATCATAGCCAATAAATGGCGCATATTACACCGAACTATGAATATGCAATATGAATTTGCTACAGATATTATTAAGGCATATTGTGTACTACACAAATTTTTTTTTAATCGAGATGGAGTACAAGCGGCTGATGACATAATCATTAATGATTCTGATCTTCAAATGTTCCATTCGCCGACACCTAGACAACGCCCCCGTTCACACGGTTAAAGTAGCAATGGCCTAAATCGAGGAGTTGCACTTCGAATTGTTACTCCATCCTTCCATATTCTGCTGCAGTACGGTGCGGAGCTGTGGGCGCGGGCCGCCGACTGGCAGCGCGCATTCCGACATTTCCGACTGCAGAAAAGAGCAGTGCGGGCAATCGTGCAGGTGAGGCAGGATGTAACCGTGAAACCCTATTTCAAAGAGTTAGGAATACTTACCCTGCCTTCGCTTGTCATATTCCAAATTGCTGTATTTGTGTACAATAATCTGTCCAAATACAGTAAACGTGAGGATATGACAACCCACTCGCTGTGGAACCCCCAAAGACTGTGCCCGGTCAAGCGACGTCTCGCCAAGTCCGCCAGGACGACTCATGTAGCGGGCCCGACCGTTTACAATAAACTGCCTGAGGCGATCACCTCAGCTCCATCACTAAACTCATTTAAATTAAGACTCAGAAATTGGCTTCTCGAACACACATTTTACACGTTCGATGAGTTTATTAAGTTTAGATATGATAATGAATAATATAATAATTGATTACTAATGTAATTGTTTTGACATTGTTTTATCGTTTTTATTTATATTTGCTTATTTTTATTGATTTTAATTAATTAACAAATCCAATAATTATATACGATGAATTATAAAATGACATGTAATAATTAAAATATTACCAATAAATGAGTATGAGTATGAGTATGAGTATGAGTATTCGTCAGATTTGGCTCCATGCGACATCAATCTGTTCTCAAACCATAAAAAGTGGCTAGGTGGACAAAAATATTCCTCCAACACTGAAGTCATAGAAGCTGTAAATAGGTATTTTGAGGAACTTGATAAAGCATTTTTTCAGAATGGGATAATGGCCTTGGAGAAGCGTTGGGCTAAGTGCGTGGACTTAGAAGGTACGTTGAAAAATAACATATTACATATACCTTGATTGCATTATTTCTGAGCCGTTTCGGAAACTTATCATCCCGCCCTCGTATGTGTTGGTAACCCTGATTGAGTGGCTTAGGTTGGTTGGTACTTCTGACGGGGAGAAAAAAGAAACGACAGACGCAATAAGATGCGCGACTAATTAAGTTTAATTATGTTAAAGTTTGTGAACTGTGTTGTTCAGGAGAAATTTGAGTACCTGAAACTTGGCGAGTTAATTATCCTGGATGGAACATAGACTTTTTACAGAAACAGGTTGGTTGCAGACTGGCAAACCAGAAATAGATATTCAAAGCTCTACGAGTGACCCCTCTCTCAATTTAGAGAATCCGGAAATATTTGCTGATATTCTCAAAGGAAACCATTGCTAGTTAAGCCCGAAATTCTAAAAAAAATATGGATATTTCCTTGATGAATCAAACGAGAGTACTCGAAAAAGGAAAACTAATGTAGAAAACTAATATAAACAGATACAGGAGAAAACTGTCAGCGTCAAGTGATTAAAGGGAAAAATTGCCAAATTAGTTAGTTCAATATACCTCAGCGTACGTGGAACTTCGTGGATCGCCCAAACGAATATTATAATCTGACCCCCGAACAACCAGATGGCGTGTCATTTGCCCAGTTTGACACAGATTTACGAAATTTACCTCCAGCGTCTGCGCCAAGAAACACCAGGCCTGTGTTTGAACACGAATCCAAATCGCCGACTCTGCCCCCAGATAAACCCTCTTCAACTCAAACTCAAAATGCGACACCAGCATCAAAGTTTCTCTGCCTGATTATTGGATATCACTTGAAATAATACCAGTATATTTTTGCATTAGGAGAAAACAATAGTTGGGAAAAAAGACCACAGCTGTGAGGTAGATGAACGTAAAAATCAGATACTAAAGCAAGTATGTGATTTGCGAGAAACTGTGACATCGTCCGATGAACCCGTCCAAAAATTAGGAGAAAACAATAGTTGGGAGAAAAGACCACAGCTGTGAGGTAGATGAACGTAAAAATCAGATACTAAAGCAAGTATGTGATTTGCGAGAAACTGTGACATCGTCCGATGAACCCGTCCAAAAATTAAATAACAAAAGAAACAATGAATTCACAGACAGTGGACTAAATATAGCAATGGGGAATCATCCACCGTACGAAAGTGTTAAGCATTTTTTACACGACGCCAGAAATAAATCAGCACAAGTATTAATAAAAACCTAACCTATCCTATTCATCGATACGCCTTCTTGGATAGAGGGGGAGACTGTAACACTACACTAGCCTACATAAAAAGCATTAAAACACTTGGTCGCAATCTTGAAAACAAGAGGAATATGAAAACTACATTTCCATGTTTTTAGACGTCTGCCATATAGAGACTCACGGGAATATTTTCTTTTGTAGGCACAGAGATCTATCTATGATATTGAGGACAACAAATAAATTGGGAACTGATTTTGGCTTGTACGCTCCCCAAAAAGAAAACAGTTTACATTCAGCCAACAACTTTGCCAACAGTTTTGATGCATTTATTGACTCAATTAAGATGTGCCACAAGTCAGGAAAGAAGAACGCAGATTCTCGTAATCATGTTTTGGAAGTACCTGCAGCTATAAGTAAAGTCTAAAACAAAGAATGATAAAGAAGAAGAAAGCAGTTACACCAAAAAGTAAAATTTTAGAAATGGCCGAAGACCCTAATCAAAAAGCTGAATTGATAAAAAAAGCGTTATTTGGCGAAATTATTCAGAGGCAAATTTTAGATACAAAGATTGAAACACAACAAAATAAAACCTGTTTAAAAACGATTTTGTCCAGTCCGCTGACACATAAGTATAAGATATGGAGACCTGGAAATAATGCAATTACATATAAGAAGATGGGATTTAATCGTACAAAATATGAAGCTAAGCAAAATAAAAAGAGAGTAGAAGAGATCATACACCAGTTTTATGAAGATGACAATAATAGTCGTTGTGCGGCAGGAAAAAAAGAATGCATCACTCGCAAAAAAAAAACAGAAACGATATTTGCTGGATTCCTTGAAAAACTTACATCAAAAGTTTCTAAATACGAGTTTGGTGAAAATTGGTTACGATTCGTTCTGCAAATTGCGCCCCTTTTGGGTAGTTGTGCCTAAACTTACCGACCGTGACACCTGTGCTTGTGTTACTAATGAAAACATCAATTTAAAATTAGCTGCCTCAATAACTGCAAATATTCTTGACATTACAACACATCAAACTGCACTGGAATCACTTTGCTGTGACCGTTACTTGGAAAAATGCTTATCGAGAACTTGTCAGGACCGCTCGATGAAGATTTCACCATACAAGGAGTTTGATAATAGTGTGGACATTGCAGTCAAACATTGGAAACATGTCAAGGAATTGATTAAGGACGTCAAAACTAAACAGGATCGATATGTTTCAAAGTATAAGAAAGAGACAATCAACTTAAAACCTCGAGATATAGTTATGCTGTTAGAAGAGAGTGATCTTCTAAAATTATTCCAACATGAACAGAACATCTTCCATCAATACAAAACTATTAAAGCTTTGAAAGAATCGCTTACAGATAAGGATGCACTAATTCACATGGACTTCTCAGAAAACTAAACTACTAAATGCAACCAAGAAATCCAGTCATATCATTTTGGCGGCTCCAGGACTCAAATTTCTTTGCATACAGTGGTGGTTTACACAAAAGATAAAGTAACATCTCATTGCACTGTGTCGTTAAATCTATCTCACAACGCTGGAGCCACTTGGGCACATTTACAGCCTGTCCTCATAAAATTGCCGTCCTCTGTAGAAAACCTGCATTTTTTGAGCGACGGTCCTGTAACCCAGTATCGAAATAAAACAATGTTTTATATTTTGGGTTGCAGAATCCAGGATTTCTATCCACAGGTTATGAAATACACGTGGAATTTTCATGAGGCGGGACATGGGAAAGGGGCACCAGATGGCATCGGAGCTACGTGCAAACGCACTGCAGACCAACTCATTGCTCAGAGAGGCGACATCACAAACTTGTACGACTTCGTAGCTGTACGTCGAGAAAGGTGTCCAAATTTACAGATTTCTGTTATCGAAGATGTTGACATAGAAAAAGTTAACAGGATGATCAAGGAACACGAGAAAGAGAAAACGTTTAGCAATTTCAACTAATACAAACAGATTTTTATTGCAACAAGGGTGCTTCCTTCAAAATAGTTAGGGAACCCTGATTATTGGTATTCAAAATGGATGCAATGAATGCCTTTATCCAACATTTGTCAAATAATGCCATTTAAAACAGTTTTGGCAGTGAATGCCTTTATCCAACATTAGTCATATAATGCCATTTAAAACAGTTTTGGCAGTGAATGCCTTTAACTAATATTTGTCAAATAATGTCATTTAATCAGTTTTGGCAGTGAATGGCTTTATCAAACATTTGTCAAATGATGCCATTTAAGACAATTTTGGCAGTGAATGCCTTAAACTAATATTTGTCAAATAATGCCATTTAAAACA